>OZ020173.1:3848988-3952393 GCA_963971145.1 Sussaba pulchella
GCTGATTTATAGCTCGCGTATCGATTTTAATCGATTAATGTTGAACCGACAATGCGACGGATCCAGTTCATTCTCGTCCTACTCTTCGGGGGTGAGTTTTTACATGTTTTTTATTTTTTATTTTGAAATGATTTTTTTTTTGTGGATAAAATTATTATTTCGTTTGTTGTTTGATGGGGGAGTTGTGTAGTATTTATCGGTGATTTCTTTGATGTGAAAGCAACAAGCGAGGGATCGATGTGGCTGAACGGAAAAACTTTTTCTGAGATAACTGTGGATCTCAACTTTGTTTACAAAGTTTCTAGAGCTTGGAACTTTGGTAAATCGTTCGTGGAAATTTCGAATAATGCAGTTGTTACCGGTACATTATACAGATAATTTCGAATTGTCGAGATAATTATCATTCATATCGCGAGACAAGTTTTCGCAATTAATTTTTTACTTTTTATTTTTATTAAACACGAATAATATTTACTATTATTGTGACGGACGATACAACGCTGAGGATAGATTTGTCACAGAATTTTGAGATAGCATGTTTATCGCAGAAGAGTGTCAACGAAACTCTAAAATTGGAAAAAAAAAAATTATTGTCATTATCAAATTTAAAAGAAAATTTATTCGCCGAGAATATTCTCGTTTTTAATTGGATTTTTTTTACACGCACTGCGATATGTGCTCGTTAGCATGTTAATTAAATTTCGTTCAATAATAACCAATTTCCCACGAATTCAGATGACAAACAACAGAACTAGAAATCGCTCGGTCAACTTCCGGGTCGACGGTTTCAATTCCACACGTTTCACCGGCCGACTAATTATATGCTAATCATCACATCATAATTAAATCCATCGCAAACGTAGAACTACAATCGATCGTTCTAAAAGAAAAAAGATAACATGAAATATTCTCTTCAAACAACTCTCCGAATATATTCAAACTCGATTAAAACCCTTCTAAATTGAAACACGAATGAATTATCCATAAAAACTTCAAACAAGGAAAAAAAAAATTTTTTTCCAAGGGAAATTAACAATGCATTTCCGGTACACGGTCGTTGACCGTTGCTCACTGACCCGACTGGTGAGTGTGTCAGTGACACAAGAGCCCATAGAACCGTAGCATCAATCCGCGAAGAAATATGGATGGTGTCGATCGTAAAACCGGATCGTTGATTTGCGACGTTGTAATATACGAATTCATATAAATATAAATATATACAGGGTGTCCCAAAAACACCGCTGCAAACAAAAACCGTGGGTACTCCTCAGGTCGTTTTAAGTCGAAAAGATGGGGGGGGGGGGGGGGGGTGACTTTCTTCTTTCCGCTTCGGAGTTCTACCGGGGATTTATAACGGTTTTTATTATTTCGGCTCGAGTTTCCTTCAATTAGCTCTATCTTAGCCAAACTACGAACGATGCTTATAATTATTTTTTTTCATTGAAACAATGATTCCTAACCGTTCAAACCTGACCTACAATTTTTTCCCATGCGGTCGACGGTTTTCCTGCAATTTAAATCAAACACGATTTTACCAGTTTATACATTTTTGTCAATTTTGATGTCATTTTATTTAGAAAAACATGTTATAAAGTAGCATTTTTAAAGGTTCTAAAATTTTTTGTCTCGATAAAAATGAAATATAAGAATCCGTCGTAGTTTGGCAAAGATTGCGATAATACAAAAAAAAAACAGGAGCCAAAACCATGAAAATCTTTCTAACTCCCAAGTCGAGCGAAAAGGTAAAAAAAATCCCTTAATTCCTTCGAATTAAAATTACCTCAGGTTCCCATGCTTCGATTGCGTCGGTGATTATGTGGCACCCTGTATATACACGCACACACGGGGGTGCGGAAATAGTAGAACGTGAGGGTAGTTACAGGATGCCTCGAGAATGATGGGAAATCCATCTATTTGCGCTCATGTTCCATGGAAAAGGTGAAAAGCGTACGCGCACAAACAAACGACGCGCACAGAGGATTATACACCCGGCACTAACGTTCGTAATACGTCGAACATTCTTTCGCTCTTTTGCCCGCGAAATTCATCAAAGCCGTATTGCGTTCGTTTGATCAATTCAAAAACTAATTTACCTCCGTGATGATTCAATATGCCGAGTGTTTCGACATTCGTTCCATTCAATATCACTGCAATCATCAAGATTATTACGTGAATCAAATTTTCTATTTGTTCACGTGCAATACGTAATCGGCTGGATATTTTTTCGAGTTTCAATGGATTATTCGTTGAAATTTCGCGGATCAAACGGTTCATTACGATAGATTAGTTCGTCGTGTAATTAATATTCAATAATGCCTGTATGTATATATTTCATACATTTATATATTAAGGTGCTTCGTCGAAAAAAAATGTCGTTTTTCGCGCTGGTCGGCGGACCGAAAAAGGAATTATTTTTTCTTGCGAAACATCCTTATATATATTCTAGGGTGTTCTTTAATTTCGATAATTTTGGTATTTGAAAACTTCCAACCTCTAGTCTAGTTTAGTTTCCCATTTCTGCAATAATAATCAATTTCGATGAATTATTCAACAATTCATTTCAAAATTTAATAACAATTATAATTAATGATAATTCAGGTTATTTAGCCATCCCCATGTTCTTTATTTCTATAATTGTATTCAACAATTAATTTTTAAATTTAATAACAATTATAATTCACGATAATCAAGGTTATTTACATCATTTCCGTGTTGTTTATTTCTATAATTGTATTCAACAATTCATTTTTAAATCTAATAACAATTATAATTCACGATAATTCAGGTTTTTCATGTCATTCCCGCCTTGTTCATTTCCATAATTGTATTCAACAATTAATTTCAAAATTTAATAACAATTATAATTCATAATCATTTCGTTATAAAAGTATCTCAAATCCATTTTCATCGAACAAACGCCCATCCCTGGTGAGCATAAGGTAATTTCGGTATCATTTCTCATCGTCGCAATCGTCGTTAGTATTTCTCGGCCAGAGCGCGAATCTCCGAGGAAAAGTCTCATCGAGAAAGGTTGATTCGCGTTGGCCGGCAGCGCGATGAAGCGCTGATTACGAGGGAGAAACCACCCTCGCGAGATTCGCCAGCGCACGATGAGCTTCCGGGAAACACGCGGCTACCCGTGACACGTGTTTTCTCGGTCCGATCGAATTAGCTCCGGTACGTCGAACGAAACGAGAGAGGGGGCGGGAATCGCGGGACCGTGGCCGAGCTTGAATTACCGCGTGGCACCGGTGCCGCGCGGTGTATACGTTGACGTTGTCCCGGTAATCACTTTTCGAGGTTGATAGTGCTGTGCTCGATAATCATCGTATTGTTCGTTCTAGTTTGGAGAGGGGAAAAAAAGATAAATAAACGTGGAAGGATCTTTTTTTTACCGCGAAGGATATGAGTCGGGTTATGGGTCTGGGAGAATTATCGTAATTTTTTTGGGAAATCATTTTCGAGGATGCCGAAAAGGGGCTCGAAGTGGACTTTTTGGTAGAATAGTTTTAACGGTTGAAAATAGATTTTTTGTAGAATGAATTTGAGGACGGAAAATAATTTTTTTTTATTATGAAATTGCGTAAGGGATGAAAAGAAGATTTTTTTCGGAGTAGTCTGAACAACTTGAAGTAGATTTTTATAGTTGAATCGACTAAAAGATTTAAAGTAGATTTTTGGTAGAACAGTAACGAGTCAACGAGTAAAAATAGATTTTTAGTTAAATTGTCAAAAAATAAGATTTTTATCAAAATAGTCTCAGTGACTTGGAATTGATTTTTTTTTTAAATGCGCTGACCGAATAAAATTAAATTTCAAGTCAAATAACCTAAACGACGAAAAATAAATTTTGACAATCATCCTCAGTCGTTGAAACAAGCGATTACGGTCGGAAAAAGTACCGAACGATAACTATAACATAACTAATTCCCGAGTTTCACTTCCGGTAAAGCATCGATCGTTTCTAATTCACTGTTCAGCCACAAAAACCATATAAAATTGAAAAATAATTGTCCTCAATTTATCAACTCAAATGCTACTTAAATCTACGTACAATTGTAATCACGCAACACTGCACCGTGCTTGTTTTATTTTTTTTCAACGTATTCGATTTCGTCCATTGAACCACGAAGTCACACACAGGATGGTTCATCGTCCTTGCTATAGAGGCCACGACCGTTCCGCTTTCCATTTGTCATCAGAAGTGCGAGAACGAGGAATGGAAGGACAAGGAAGTCCGAGTTACTTTGACTCGGACTTTGTCAATCGGTCGTAATCGCTCAGTTTCTAACCCCGCAACTTTGTATAATTTGCGCGATTCCTCGAACTTCCGATTGTTTCCTCATCCTCTTCCTCCTCCTCGTCGTCGTCGTCGTCGGCGTCGCCATCCTCGCTATGCCAAGAAAGGCGACAGACTTTGTCATCTTTCACTGTCGGGGTCAATCATCGCATATTTACCGCTTGTTTTTTCCACAGCGTGACATTCGACCGATGATTTTCACAAATTAAATGAAAAAACCCGCAGACAAAATTAATTATAAAAAACTTGTGGAATGATTTGGAGTTTGTATTTAATTACGAAAAGAGGAAAGGTCTGAAACGTTTCTTCATTTAAGTCTTTGACAATCAGGAGAATTATATTTAATTCGAAGTACAGAAATAAAAATTTAACAGATTAAAAATCCAATCTAATAAAAAATAAAGAACTCGAATTATTTTCCTTATGGCGGCAAATCTACACAAATTGAATCCCAGAGAGATTTCGAGATTCTCCGAGCCCTGCATGACTGTTGAGGCTCAATCAACGTCTCTCGACACCCAACAAAATTACATTCAATTAATCCCCGACCTCGTCAAAGATTTCAGCTTCTTTCTTCAAACAAACAACTCATCGATCATGCAACCACACTCGCTACAATCCCAATATTACAATTCTAAAATCCAGTTACGTCTTTCTCTCCGTTTTCTTTACTATTTCATTCGCAAACATGAAAGTTGCGCTGTAGTCGGATATACTTTGTTGAAAATTTCAAACGTTCGGTATTCACCGGGAATAAAGAGAGGAAAAGATGTCGAAAGCCGGGCAGACAGAGCCACGGTAATCTCAGCCGAATAAGATATTCCCAGTGCGCATCCGATTCCTATGCGATGAGCAAGGCCTGCTACGAGAAGACCGTGACCGACGAAACTTTGTCTTCGCCTCACCTCCAACTCCTTCTCTCTCTCTCTTTCTCCTTCTTCTCCTCCTCCTCCCTCTCTCTCTCTCTCTCGTTCTATCTTTCTCCGCCTATAGGATCTCCTCGATTCATTCGCACAAATCACAATACGAACTCGCTGAGTTTCGGCTTGTTCCCGGACTTTCTTAGTATCTCTCTATCCCTCGATTCAAACTCACCTCGTTCTTCCTTTTACCGTAACCCCCTCCCCTTATCCCGCCCAGCCTCGGTGAAGAGACTTTGCTCTATCTTTGCAACGCTGGCTCGGGTTCATCCTTCCTTCCTGCACGTCGAGGACGACACGAACGCGAGACCCCGGCAGCCAGTTCGCGACTCGCCTTTAAAAGTTTGATTAAACTTCGGCGGTCTCGGGTACCGCCTTAGCGCCTTCGGTCCTTTTGCATTCGTTTGTTTCCAACCCCGAAGGTTTCCAATTCCATGAAACATTGGCTGTTTCAACGCGATCTCGCGGAGTTTAAATGTGACCGGTCATTTGACCGCGACGGGGTTGATCAATGGGTGAGTTAATCCTTCACCGTCATTTTTGGATTTTTTTTAACACGTTGCCATTTTATTTCTTGTTAATAAACTTTTCGTACATTATCTAGAATGTTCGAAGCATGTTCTGTAATTTTTTTAATTAGTTCGGACGGATAGTTTGCGTAGAATCGTTTTTTGAAAACTGGCTGGGTGGAATCCGCCCACGGGTGACGGCCGTGATATTATTTGGTAGTGTGACGGTGAAGGGTTGAGGGTCCCACGTTCTTTGTTTGGGAATTTAAGATGCGTAGGGAGTGACGAAAGGGGAAAAATATCGACGATGATTCGTTTATTAACTTGATGGGTAGCAAATTCGTTGCCAGTGGGAAAGATTCTAGGAGCTGTGAAGCTTCGATTATTTCTCATTTCGTTCAATCGACTTATTCGCTAAATAAATTATTTTAGATTCATAATTGTTTTCGAATCCTCAATTCTGATTGTAGTAAAATATATTTAAACATATTTTACTTTATTAAGAAAAATCGTAAAAAATTAATTAGCGTAGAATAGAATGAATTCTTGAGCTTTTCGCTACTTGTCATTCATCACAGTCCTATCGCACGTATTTTCTAATGAATTTCCTTGGAACTCGGTTTTCCGACAACATTATCACTGTTCAGGAATTTAATATTTAGGCATTCCTCCGCCAATGGGATAAAGCATTCGAAATAATAATAATAATAATAATTCCCAGTAATTTATCGAACAAACTCGTCGCTCTTCCTCAACCCCTCCCCAACTCTCCCACCTAACTGCACCACAAATGCAAAGAAAAAATAAATTTTTCGACTTCGAACCCCAAAAGAAGAGAAAAAAAAAAAAAAACGTTCTTCCTTCCACTCGAAGACCTTAGCCGATGGGGCGTTACGAGTTACCGCGAGTTCTATAATCGTAAATTTAAAAAAAAACAACACAAATTCCATCCCTTCGAAAGTTGGTCCCGCGATCGAAGTGGAAAGCACCGGTAATTGTACATCTGTCGTTGCAGTCGTTCGCCGGGTAGTGCATTACGACAACTGAGAATTCAGTTGGTCCGTTGGCCCGCTATGCAGACTGCAACGACGGCGACGATGTAAGGGCGGTCGGAAAAGGGGGGGAGGGGTGGGTGGTTGGCTATAGTAAATTTAAAAATTCCGATAGACGTACGGGGAGTCGCTTGATGCCGGGTTTAACGGGGGGGGGGGGGGGGGGGGGAGCGCACAATTCTTTCCGGCGAGGGTGGCCAGACGGCAGAGGGGGAAGTTTTGTTGGCGCGGTTGGTTGCCCAACGACGACGACGGCTCCGCGACCTCCGTCGCTCGAGCTTTAAAGTGCCGTTGGACAGCGGGTTAAGGGGGGGTGTGCGAAGGGGAACTCGGATACCGAACGTACTACTACACCTAAGTAGAGAAGTTGAGTTTATCCTTTGTACGACTCGTATACCGAGTAGCATGGCGCTATTAAATGGAGCGTGTCGCCCGCTAGCACTTCTTGCTCTCTCTCTCTCTCTCTCTTGATTTTTTCTCTCTCTGTGCACTTTCTGATGAAACGGGTGCGCGCGCACTTTTACAAGTAGTTCCGGAGATCGTTTCGTTCTTTACGCGACTGCGGGGCAATCCTCGCTTACAACCCTTAAAAGACGAAACTTTTTTTGACGCCACTTTATTAGCTTCAACTTCGAACCGACTCCGAAACTTTTTAATTATCGATAAATTTTTTCCCATGGACCGGTCATTGTTCCATAATCTCGAGAAATTTGAAAAGACTGAAATAATTCGATCAATCTTGATCCAGTATTTTTTTATATTTCATCGAGATAATCTTGATGAATAAATTAATGAATAAATGAATATATTGTGCCAATGAAGGGCATGGAAAGAATTATTGGAAAAGTTATTGGAAAATTAAAAGAAAAATACGGTTAATTACAGTAATAACAATACTAGATCTTGAAGGTAATTTTTTATTTATTTTATTTTTTATTATTATTCCCACAATCGGAATAAATTCTAATATAATTTTTTCAATATTATGATATTTCTACGAAATATTTTAAATCCCCTAATATTTTCTAAATAGAATTTTTCGAATAATTTCAATACGATTACCACATTAAATATTCGCTAATATTTCCTAACCCCAATTTTTCGACAATTCCACCGTCGCGACGACTTCTTTCAACCACCCTGATTGCGATTTTTCCTATAGCCAAACAGATCTCTCATTCTTTGGCTATTATGACACACGTACGAGGTGCGGTAAGAAGCAATCCGCGTGCGATTCGTCATACTAAACAGTTCTTCCTCTCCCTTCCCCACCCCCTAGTGGAGGATAGAACGGATCTAGTAGTCAGCACAGAGGTCCCGAGGTCTCGGCGAACATCCAGCTTGATTCCGGAAGCGAGCCGCGTTCGCCCGACCACAGGATCCTTGATTCGCGTGATTCTCGCGCGAATCGTGTGAGCTGCAGGGCTCGGAGGGTCGGAAGGCAGTGAGACGTGGAGGAAGAGACGGAGACATCGCGACAGAGAGATTGATCGTGAGTGAGAGAGAGAGAGAGAGAGAAAGAGAGAGAAAGAGAGAAAGAGAGAGAGAGAGGTAGGGAAGCAGAGGACGCCTCACAGCTTTCAGGAAATTGATATTCCCTCCAACGAGTCAGGTGCGAACGCGGCAAATGTTAAGCAACTCTATGTGCCCTTTTTGTTCTTGCGATCTCGTGGAATCAGTGGCTTCCGTCTCCTTTGGCAAAATATTGACCTGTTCCATGAGCTTCCGTTCTCCTTCTCCCGCCCCGTCGCCGCGCCTCTCGATGTTAATTGACTCGCAATCAGCGTTTCGAGTGATTTGTTCGGATTTCCAAATCATTGTTTGCTCGTTGATACGTGACTGGTCCACGGTACGCCGGTCTATTGAACTCGATGGAATATCTCGCAGCATCGAAAACGTTGATACCGTTGGAGTGACGTATCAGTGCGGTGAAGGGGGAAATAGGGTTTTGTTAAGTTCGACACCTATTTTGTTGGAACTATAGTCCTTTGTTCGATCGTGGTTGTAACACCGAAAGGATCAGAGGTATGGGTTGCTCGTTTCATTTATGGATCGTTAAAAAGGAGATCAGCTTTACAGTGATCTCAATTTTCAATCTGCATTGGGATATCCAGAAGGAAATTCAACTCTTATTGGATTTTTATCGTGGGTCGATGAAATTTTACTCGAGCTACGTCGGGTACTATGATTAGTTATTCCTCTTTTTTGGCATTATTTGTACGTCTTTGTAATTTCTCATGAGTTTTGTCACTGATTCAACTATGATTAACGATCTGAGACGAGCGAAAATATGGAATTTTAAAAGAAATAATTTTTTTTTATTCGAATGACAGAAAAGGTTTTTTTAAAATTGCTCTATTATATTATAATATCTAATTATCGTATCTAATTATATTAAGATACGAACATTTTAACTTTTTCACACTAAAATTATTCTAAAGCCGACAAATCAATAAATCCGACAAAAGCTATAAAAGTGTCTCAAAAATGTGATTTTTAAATGACACTGATTTGCTCCAATAATCCCCAGCTCTTTCTCATATATTCCAATCAAAACCTTCACAAGCTCGTCGCTCGAATCAATAAAATTCGCTTAAAGAATCCATCTCGGACGATGAAAAAACCAAAGAAATCAACGATTCGCCATCGACGAGCATCTTAACGTCGATTGTCAGTATTACTTCTCTCTCCGTATCCCACAATATCGCGACAGCACACGAATTCAAGATACTTCGCCGGCAACAGCACAAGATAGACACCCGGAATAAGCTTCGTCCTACATCTATACAACACGTGTAAGCTCTCGTCGCACCCGCGCGCGAGGATAACCGGTCGCCAGACAACGCCCTCGTAAACGTTGTCACAGCAAATAAATTCAAATGGATTTCTCGTAAAATACGTTTTTATACCTACGGAGTTTTTTACGACGTGGGTCGAGAGTGAGGAGCGGGGGGGGCGAGGGGGAGGAAGGGGGAGGATGCGAAAGCTCGGAAAGGCAGAAAGAGGGTCGTAGATGCTTCCATTTCTCTCGCCGACACGAGGTGGGGCCGGGGGTGGGTCGAAGGGTGGACGAAGTCGAAGGGTGGTTGGTACTACGTTTCTCTCGCGTTTATACGACCCACTGGCGAATCAGCTGTCAACGTGTGACGAGCTTACACGACGAGACTCCGCGCCAGCCCATCACCGTCTTTTTCTACTTACACCCAACGTATATAACTCCTTATTTTCACTTACACATTTACACCCCCGGATCTTTCGCTGTCACGTGCGTATTCACACCCTAACCCACCGAGCTCGTAAGATCCTCGAACGTGTTTTGTAACAAAAGCTCAACGCGGTTTCACATAATCGCACACACGAGCTACGACGGGTGTCGCTGAGTGGCGATGAAAAAAAAATGAATGGAAAAAAAAGAACGGAAATTCAAGCTCTTGTTCACACGACCGGCACGATTCAATTTATCCCGGGTTTGGCGTCGTGCTTTTATTTCTCTGCATACATTTGCGACAATGCGTGGAGGGAATGTGTGTTTATGGGTCACATTCAAATTCGATTTGGAGTCGGAGACTTTTGGTGTAAAATGAGGGGATTTTAGTACTGTGAATAATTTTGATAGCTGCGTGATGACCACTCCGAGTTATTTTGTCGGACGAGCAATTTAACTACATTTTTATTAAATGAATGTCCACCCCTGGCTCAAGATTCGCGTGATCTCAGCGATCGAACCGTTCACAGAGAAAACTTTTACCGCACCCTTACCAACCCGAAGTATGATCCGCGTGGCAGTCGGAGAATCCAAATTACACCTACACACACATGACTACGATGCGTTCTTTCGTTCACAAAATTATTTCATCCGTGCCACAGTAAATACCGCAACTTTCATTCAGCAACGTTATATTACAAACCTCTCGAATGTTTTATTGTCCGTCGGTCCTTTGGCAACATTCTCCGGCCGGAATTAATCCAACCCAGCGTTGAAGCAATGCAATTAGGCGAAGGACGAAATACGACTTGCCTCTAACAAAGCGTAATGCACGGAGACCTGTGCAACTCGTTAATGTTACCAAAAAAGAATAAAACGACAAAGAAAAAGTACAAAAAAAAAAAAAAGAAACGAAAAGAAAGATCTTCACCAGGTTTTTCGTTGGAAAAAGACAAGCCCGTGCGGAGACAGACGACCGCACGCAACGTTTACCCACAAAGCCGTCAGCGGCTTTATCTTAGCGTTCGCAGCACCAGCAGCAGCAGCAGCAGCAGCAGCCACCGCAGTGCATCCCCTGCAGCTGCTGAAAAAGAGACATCGGTCCAGCATGCGCTTTTCTCTCGCTCTCGAGCTTTCGCTCGCGCGTACCTCGCACAAAAGGGCAAAATTGCGATCACATTTTTTGCAAGGGTTCATTGCCGGCTCATCTCTTTCCCCGGGCTCACCGCAGCCACCCCAGCGCTGGTCCACCGCGCGCTACCCGGATAGCGCGCGCGCGACCCTCTCGCCCTCTTTCGTCCCCGTTTGCCGCGCGACCCCTTCATTTTCCTCTCGATTTCTCGATTTTTCTCCGTCGCACACTTTCCCACTTCCGTTCTTCATCCTCACCCGAACCACGCGAACCGGTCTGTGCCGCCCCCGAATCAGCGGATGGGACGGAATAAATGCCACATAATCCGCTGCGCTCTTCTCTGATTGCCTCGCACAGCTCGCAAGCCCAGCTGCTGCGCAAGACTCCGAACTCGCAGTAAATCTAGTTACCACTGCTAGCTCTCGTGTATATTTTATATATGTAGATATTTTGTTCGTCGGGGAGGTAGGGGGAGGGGAAGGTCGAGTCTCTACGCAGAAGTACGGTGTAATCTGGGCCCTTTTGTGTGTGTGGGTATGTGTGCAGCCTCTCACGTTTGAAATGGAAAAGAATGGAAAAGCAGGTGGCTCACGACTGATAGCACGGTAAGAACGGAATTTAATCAAATATATGGACGTATTTTTTATATTCACTTGTGAATTTGAAATCGAACTGTTTGAAGTTGAATATTTTGTTGAATCTTTTATTGAGGATTTTGATTATGTCGAAGATGTTGGGCATTTTTTGAGACTGGAATTGATGTAGATACAGATGTTTCTAGGACCTTACGGTCTGTTGCAACAATAAACAAATTGTTTTTCTATAGGAAGACATAGAACAAAAAATTGTCGGAAGTTTATATTTGAAAAAATTGTGACCTTTCAATTTATGAGAAAAGTGATTGTCTGTGATTTTTTCTTTTATGAATCAGCATCTAGGCTGAGAGTCTAAGCATTTTTGAAAACCTTGCGAATATTTTCTAGAAATTATGAATTTTTTTGTATAATTTTTCGCTACGTTCAGAAATGTAAAAATCATTAATTTTCATTGAATTCTCCATTCCTCCATCCCTTAGTTGCCTAAATCACCAGAGAAACAAATTTATTCGATCCTCGCAACTGAAGCACATGCCAACGTAGGTGCAACGACACAGTTTATCATCGCCGTGCTCCATTCTTCGCCCCCATTCGTAGTTTTGCCGCTGCGAAAAAATAAAAAAATACATAAAATCCGTAAAAACCGCGAGTACTACGAGCAATTTACATTTCCGCATTGTAAAATATACGACGATGATTCAACCGGCCGTCTCGCATTCCACGCATCCTCGTTGCCGTCTGTTACGACCCCCTTAAAACGTTCTTCAGGAAAATATGGCGAATTTGCGAGCTTGCACAGCCCCCATTGTCGTAGATGTGTGTACAAGCATCACCGCGTGGTAACGTCTATCGAGGCCAGCGAGAAGGTTTATCGATGCCGCGATGATATGGGGCCGAGATAGGGGGGTGTTCGGTACATTTATATAGTTTATTCGGTACATATAGTTTCGATGCGGCGCTTCGGTTTCTCCCGAACGCACGGAATTGCTATACGTCAACGGTTAGACGATGTACGTAATGGAATCTGTGGAATATCAAAATGGTTACGAGAAAAATCGTGCACTCGTTTTGGGCTATGGTTTCTCGCTCATGTTCACGTGTATGTGGTTTGAAAGCAAAGACGAAGAGGTCTGTAAAAATCGTTTTCGAGAAATAACGATTCTTCGTCGCAAACGCTTTATCACACCGGATAAATCGGTTCCGAAAATAATAATAATTATTATAATTATTATTTTCGGATGTACATCATTGATTGTATAATAACCGCATATAGTTCTATGCATTGTATGAAAAAGAAGTGTATTAACAACGTTCGATTTTTGTATGGATTATATATTCGACAACGTTATTTACAATTCGAATCACAAGAATCTCATTCAATCTCGATTTTTTTTAAACCTGACTTATTCGATTTTGCTTCAAAACCGCCGGTATATCAAACGTTATCGACTAGACGAAAAAATTTCAGGAAACGTGCGAGACGTTTCCGGGTTATTGGTAGGGGAAATCTGCCGCTGTTGCGCGTTTGCCTGGCGGCTGACGAGACGAACCGGCTACGCATCGAATTTCCAAATATTCGATACTCCGACACGTCAATCAATCTCGAATTGAAATCATTCAAAAATTATCTGTACCGAATCGGCATGGCTCGAACCGTCTACGTACCAAAAGTTCAAAATCCCGAAAACTCAGAGCTTCGAACCGCGCTAAATTCACCTCTAGAGAGTTCCTTCCGCATCTTACATCCTCACCCATCGCTCTCCCAACCCCATCAAGCCTTTTTGACCCCCCCGCTTTTCACACCCTCCCACGCTACAGACGATGATAATTCAAACTTCCGAAGTTTTCGCGAATATACGCGCGAGCGATGCCGCGGAGTTGCCTTAAACGGTCCATTACCGAGAGAACGATAAATCACACGTTGCTCGCGACGTACACGCACACTCGGTACAATGTCGCGTACGACTCGCGAACCCAATAAATAAATGGTCCGTGTCGAGTTTCTAGCTCGGCAATGGGATTACCGCGGACGCGGAGGTGGAGGTCGCGAACGTCCGGGAGGAGCGAAAAAAGTCCGCGACGAGGGTGGCCGGAGAACGGGTGCGAAGTGAGGGGGTGGCACGGGGAGAAAAACGTCACGCATAAGATTCTCACGGTATTTCATCGGAGTGCGGAAAATTCTCGACGGAAAAACAAGCAGTTTGTTTTTCGACACCCGGGTTTCCATCAGTTTGCGCCGTGGTGCGCTATACAAATGTTGTACAATTGCGATGCACAAAGTTTGCGATTGCGAGAATGAGATAAATCAACTTTCGGGATGTACGTAGCCAGGGCGGTAAGTGTGTGTGTGGGTGTGTGTGTTTGCATACGTGTAAATGTGAGTATTCGCGAGTGTCGAAGCGGTAAATAGGTTCGCTATTGGTGTGTATATGTTGGGCAGAAACTATCGTAAACAATATATAAACAGAATTGTTGCGAGAATCGAGTTTCGTTGCATGCGCATTTATTGTCCGCGTATCGTTATGGCACATCGGTTGTACCGATAAAAACTTTGTTTTCCGTATATTCGTACGGGATCTGATGAGAACGTCGTATCGGTTTGTGAATTGTTATTTTGACGCAGTTCCTATTTTCGGTGGGTATTGTGAGCAATCTATGGATATTGTCGGCTTGAGGTGTTTTAGTCTCGTTATTGAAATGTGTTTCTATAGAGATTTTTCGGGTATTATGCTTTCAATTATAATTCGTGCAAGGAATTGCGATCATGAGTTGTGTGAATCCAAACAAAATTGAAATGATGAGATAAATTTTATCCCGCATCTATGAGGAAATTAATTTTCTATGGGATTCGATAGGAGTTCCATCTGTTTTTGGGTCTAGGACAGATTGAGACATTTTCTGGCTTCTAAATCACACTTGACAACGAGAATTAAAATCGCTAAACTCGAAGATGTAATTTTACAAAACCGTTTGTCATCTTTACTCTCTCGATTCAAAGAAATCGTCAACCTTTTAATTCCCTCGGTCTCCTTTATTCCTTAAAGCCTGAAAAATATTCCAAGCAACCAATCTAAAATACGTCCAACCCGACGTTCCCAATAAACAAAATAGAAATATCCAGAAACAATCACCGAACCATCGATGATCGATGCCGTTACCTCCACCGTGTCAATACATTCCCAGTATCAATACACAAACGACATTTCTCGAGGTTGGATTACCCCGAATAAGCCCCGCACCACAGCTCAGACTGTGCGCAGTCCGGTAGAGACTTGTGTTCGACGATGAGAAGTTAGCCGACGGGTCTTGACAGTGGTTTCTGGCAACAGAAGCCGCGGGACAATGAGAAAAGCATAATGGCGCGGGTCTCAGCCGCGGAAAAGCCGCGAGAGAGCGACAGAACGAGAAAGAGAGAGAGAGAAAGAGAGAGAGAGAGAGAGAGACAGAGAGAGAGAGAGAGAGAGAGAGAGAGAGAGAGAGAGAGAGAGAGAGCCAGAGTGAATCGCGACGACACCGAAGAGACACCGATGGAAGGTAGTTGCATCGCGCGTGGTTGATCCTTCTGTTCATGCAGTCACCGGGTGTTGTTACGAGGCATGAAAATCGTCCGAATTGACAGAAGCAGCCATGGGGGGGGGGGGGGGGGGGGGTTGGTTGGTACTCGACGGCATCATGAGCGGCAAGTGGTACAGGCGTCGTTGTTCTCAGCCTGTCCATCGTCGAGGTACTCCACCAGGACTGCACCGACGTTAGCGCGTCGACGGTGGTGGTGGTCGTAGTCATGGTGGTGATGAAGCGTTAAGGGGATATCTAAACTACACGGTACAGGTATACGAAAACGGTTACTCTCATAATTCACTGCACTGTGAGAGTGGCATAGACCGGGTGATGACCGTCGTAACAAATTTATGATGCCGTAATACACGCGGAGGTTCGCACGCCCACGCGAGTCACGAGGCTTTTGGGTCGACCCGAGCTAACTAACCCCCTCTGGGAGAGTGAGAGAGAGAGAGGGGCAGAGAGATAGGGGTTGGAAGAGGGAGATGGATTCGGGAACCAGTAAAACTGTATCGGTCCGGTGCACCCGATTCTCGCTCGACAACGTGCCACGGGGAATTAAGCCATAATACTCGAGCTTGGGGGTCTCACAAAGCTCGTAAGCGTGGAATACTCGACGATCGGGCCACACCGGATGTTCGACCCCGTGCCGTTATCCAACCGAGAATACGTTTCAATTAACACGAATCTCCGGAATCGATTAATTCGACAAAGTCGAAATTTTACCTTAATTGCGATGTATGAGCTTTGACTAGAGGGGGGATTCGGTGTTTTCGGAATTTTGAGGACGATGGAGGATATTTATTTTGATTTGTGTTTCGATTGCTTCGAAGTGAGGCTGATCCAGCAGTGGTGGCGTGGAATTGCGAGATGCAAGAGCTTGCGTGACAAAACGGGAGAGACGTGGCGTGGAGAATGTCGCGACGGTTGGATATGTGACTCCGGGAATTGTTTTTCATTACAGAAAACGCCGGAGGTTTGAATGCATCTACGTAGGATGCGTTCCGTTGCTAGTGTAGATTGTCCGGAATTATTTTGCATATACAATTGAAGGAGGGATTCTGAAAAATTGGAAAATATACATTTCAACAATATTTCGATATATTTCTCGCTGCTGAGGAGAAATAAAATTCCATAATCGTTGATATTTCGAACATAAACCTCAAGTAGCGTTCGAAAAATCGAAAAATATACAATATTGAAAACATCCCGTCCTTTTTTTCGCCACTTGAATGATATTTCGATCCATTTTAAAACGTCTCTCTGTATATATCGAAGCGATTTGATTATAAAAATATGTCGTCCATCCGCGTCCGGTAACTTTAAACCGTCGTATTCCATTTTTTCCGACCAAACCGTGTTTACCCATCTCCGCGATGATACCACGGGCTGCCGATACACGGACGACACACCGGCCTGTCCTAGAAAAAATAAAAACGTTCCATCTATTCTCGTCGTACGATTGTTATTTCACGAACCTACAAACACGGCATATACGATGTTCCTCGGACGGTGATGCCGGCCAGATGAAACGTAACACGGTTCACCAGTGCGTTAAATCGAGCGGGGTAGGCGGAAGGACGGAGGGTTGCTCGTAAAAAAGGGGGCAGCTTCGGCTCATGGCTTAGTACGTCTACACTAACGCGGCATGCTCGAAGCATGAAACGCCAACGACATTCAAACACACGTGGAATGACAATGGACAGCGGGGTTGGTCTTCGGTGAAAAAATAAATAAAACGAACAAAATGAAAAATAATAATGGAAAATTGAATAAGAACGTAATAGAATGTAAAATGAACAAAGTAAAATAAACAAAGAAAATGATAAAATTGAATGAAACGGTGTAGCAAAAGCGATTGCGAGAAAGAAAATGTCGAAATCGTTGGTACGAATCGGAGCATAGTCGTGGCAAAGGGGGTGGAAAGGAAGAAGGGGATGAGCCGTGTATTCCTGGGTTCAACGTGGCGTGGAATGAAGAGTTATAACAGGAACTACTACACGTGTATACGCCTCGTGTACACGTTTACCACGGAATTGTGTGGAGTGTGTGCCATGCATGCGAGCACATGACCCGATGCGACGATGAAGCAACCAGCAGTGTGGCGGGTATTCACGAGGGGGTGGTTTTCGCGAGCAAGTGGAGGGAACGAGCGAGCCAGCGAGCGAGGGAGAGCGCGCTTGCTTCGGGGCTGACTCTCGGAATTACGTACAATACGTTGCGCGTATTTATGTCCACGTACGTACACACGAACCATCGAGGATGGCACACGCGCCCATCAACGAATGTATCTTGGTCGTGCATTTTTCTTCGTGATTTCTCTGTCTGTGTCGTTTCGCTGGATTCCACGCGGTTCCGTCGCTTCCTTTGCGGGGAAAGCAACCGGCAGGGCTTCGTCACTAATCCCGATGCTTAACTTTTTCCCCCTTTTCTCATTCTTTTCTGATAGATCGTCGGTAAAAAATGTGTGGCTGTATGGTGAAAGTTTGTAGAAAGTTCTTTAATGGAAATTTTGTGTGGGTGTGGAATTTTATACTCGTGGGTGAATATTGAATGACTGGTAGATTTTTAATGGTATACGATTGGGAGAGTGAAGTAGAGATGGGTATTCGTTCAATGGAAATTTCATTGAAATACTTGCTCAAACAAATGACTACGATTTATTATCATGAAATGATTGAAATTGTTCACATTCCTGCAATAATTATAAATAATTTCGATGAATCATTGTTTTACAATAGATACAGCAATTCAATAGGAATTATAATCCATGATCGGCTAGTCATCGAAGTATTTTACTACACTTTGATGGTACTAATACGTATCTCTGAACCGATAGATTATATTTCAATAGTATTTTTGGCAAAAGGAATCGAAGGTAAGGCAATTTTCTAGTAGCAACGCCATCTGTTATCGTCGTAGATAAGTCACGTTTGAGTGGAAAATCGGATTCATCGAGTCGTCTCTCGCCAATGCCTGGAGGTCCACCTGAAGAAGTCTTTGCCTTGCGAGAAACGCTTAGCGCGGTAGCCACCTAGCGGTGTTCACTCGAACCACGATACAATGCTTTGCCTGGAAAAATGATTCGACCCACAACAACGACGTATATCGATTCTAATTTATTACTCCAATTGTCCTGTAACTCGGTCCACTTTCGTATCGACATTTTCATATCCTACATTTCAAATTCCATAAGTTTTTTCAAATTGCTCAAAGCTCCGTCGAATCAGGACGCATTATTAGAAAATTGCAACGACGTGCTAAGGAATTCACGCTTATCTCGCCCACTTTGTAAATTCGATATGTTACCATTGAAGCGAATTTTCATATTTTCATATTTTACGCCGTACGAACGGAATCTCAAACGCGGTTCTATACACCATTTAACAGGCTAGAGTGTATGGAATTCCGAGCGTCTCGGAGGAAACACGTGCACGGATACAAGATGCTCGAGCTACGGATTTTGTAGCGTTTTATAGCGAGATTTTATTTCGAATACGTGCGGAGTCGTTCATGCGTTGGTAATCTGTGAACACCGCTGTGTACTGACTTTCATGTGTTATTCCTTTTCTGCTTCGTTCGCCTCGATGCTCTCAGCTCTTCAAGAAGATTCACGGGTTCAACCCGAAATCCTTACATCCTTTGGTACATTGACAAGCGAATTTACACACTTTTTTTACGACCAAAACACGACAATAATTTTCCATTCCCAAACTCGTGAATTATTTTAAGTTTTTTTAGTAATAAAGCAATTTTGTTGTAGAAAAAGAATTGAAATCTTTTACTGTTGGAGTGATAATGAAAATACAATTTTCTTGCAGCTGTTGAATGTTTTTATGCAGAAAGTGGGCATAGGCGCAGCTGCGCTCTCTCGCGGATTGGTTCTTTGTTCGTACTTCTTTTCAGGCGTCATATGAGGCTGGACAAGCAAATGTAAACACTTTCGTCACAAGGAAAGCACAGTAACAATAATCGTTCACTGACGACCCGTTAAGTGGTGTAATATATATTTTTTTTTAAGTTTCAAATTGTTTTACCATCGGAGTACAAATGATAATATTGTTCAACATTTTTATTAATTATTTCTCCGTAAAAAATGAGGCATAGACGCAGCTGCGCTTACTCGCGGAACCACCCTGTTCTAATATCCATTCGAAAGTCGTCGCAAGGCCGAGCTCTTCCGCAGATCCCGAATCAAGAAAAAAAAATAGAACAAACAAATATAATGATAAACGCAGCACGTGCGAAGACAGATCTACGGTCGAGCTTTCGAATCTCGTGTAAAATATATATTTGTCAACCCCGTTGCGTTTACAATGGCACCCGTATTCGTAGACGTCTGCACCGCGTTTCAACATTTGTCACTCGTTTCGCGCGTCTCGCAACATTCCCGGGGCAAATATAATGCTGAAGAATAAGCGCGTAGCTGAAGAGGTGAGAGAGAATGAATGATGCGCGAGCGGAAAGCGCTCGAGAATGGAGAAAACGAGCGCATATCTAAACCCTTTTCTGGATATATAAAGTCGCTGTACCGACATCCGACCCCCCATCCCCCTCTCCCATCCATTCTGTGATGCATTTTACGTGTGTGCAGACCCGGCGTTTGCTCCGTCGCCCTCTCGCGCTCTCGAACAAAAACGTATTCGCCCGCGCATTTGTATATAACGGGTGTACATCCTCTAACGCTATAACTATATCCGCGCGGCAAAGGGAAAGAGCGCGAAGGGGTGACGTCGGAGGGTTGAAACGAAAGAAGAAGAAGAAAAAAACGAAGGGAAAACGCTAGTGAAAGGCTAGGTCGTTCTGTTTTCCATTCTCCGGCACAGCCTCCGAGAAAAGAACGAGAGAAGGGAGGGAGGCGTGAGAGAACGGGAGAGAGAGAGAGAGAGAAAGACAAAGAGGAACTCTAGCACTCAACCCCCGCGCTAAAACAAAGGACTGATATTTTTCTCTGGCTTCTGTTGCTGCTGTTTCGCTCGGTGTGGATGTATATGTGGGTGGGAGCTTCGGGGTGGGGATGTAGGCACGTATGTAACAGCGGCAGTGTAAATACGGTAAGAGCGAGGGATGGAAGGGAGGGGACGAAGGTTAGGCGACTGTACATTGCGGAAGTGTATGCTTATCGGGATTGACCGGGGTTTTTCGGATCGACTTATAGTCCACGATTTCTGATGGATTGTCTTCAATTTGATTTTATTTTTCGTGATGTTTGCTCAGAGCTATGTGATCGACTTGTTTTTGTTCTTTTGGGAGATTTAAACTTTGAGGAAACTTCGTTTTCATTTTTTTCATTTTTCCATAAACTTTATTGGCGTAATTTATTTAATTTCAATTCATTCAAATTTGGAATGAATTTTTTCGCCTCCTGGAACTTCCATTTCAAAAGTCTGAAAATTGATTAAAATTAATTGATTCGAAGTATGCAAGCAGACATGTTTGTAGAGCAATGAAATAACTCGCAAATGCATATATATATATATACATGTTATCCAACGAATCACAAAATGGAAGGACGAAAATAAAATACCAAGCCTGGAACTTATTACACAACTTGATGGATGAAATTTATTTTCTCTCAGCCGAATTTGTATCAACTGGATCGGGTCAATAAGCCCCGGCCTCCTGCATAAACGCCAACTGTGCTGTATATCAATCGCATACCCACATTTATGCTCGCATGTCGACACATGTATTCCTCCCGCTTCATGTTTACTCGACCACGTACATGTGTGTCGAGACGCGAGGACCCTGCAGCGACCCTACGGTTGAAACCTAAACCCTAGAGACACCGAAGTGGATGTAACCACTTCGATCATCGACAGCCAAAAATAGTCGAATCCGACTACGCTGTGGCATTGCCAATGCGGAAAACATGTGAACGATTCTCTAGTCCGGGATTATTTTGAACGGGGATTTCTCGAAATCGTTGTCTCGGGTTAATGGAATTTTCGTATCAAGATTCGTTCTCGAACACTTTTCGTTTTTCCATCATACATCGTCTTATCACCGAGCTCGTGTCCCAGTGATGGGTTATCGATGATTTATTCACAGGTCGAATGCGCTTATTTTGCACGAATTCACGTTTTATGCATTGCACTTTTTTCTTCCACATCCTTTTTTTTCCAAATCGACATACGCAGAGTCGTTTCTCGAGCTTTCGATCTTTGCCTCATTCGCGTTCTTTTTTTTTTCGAACGCTATCATCGTCCTTTTGGATTCGTTCGCGAGACTTTTATTTCTTTTAGTTCGAACAGTCTTTGGATTTATGGCACTGAAGCAGCCGAGTCGATCGATCTCTCCTGACGAGTTCAATCCGTCTCGTTGAAGCAACGAAGAAACGAGCAGCTCCATTCCACCAATGGCTTCACGCTGAAACCTTTTGAAGTACTAATCCCGATCCTCGAACATTTCCAACTCCATGGAACTTTATAAAAATTCCCTTTGAAAAAAATCATTGCGGATCATTTTTGTTTCCTCAATCCGTCATCATAAATTTATCTTCGAATTTTCCGCAAATTTTTCTACTTATAAATCGTAGAATAACATTCATGTGTCGAGTATAATAAAACTTTATAGAAATTACTCTTGAAAAAAATTACTGCCGATGATTTTTCTTTCCCCAATCCGTCATCGTAAATTCATCTTTGATGTTTCCACAAATTTTCGTATTTATAAATCGTAGAATAACATTCATATGTCGAGTTTAATAAAACTTTATAAAAATTACTCTCGAAAAAAAAAGATGTTCTCGCAAATTTTTGTATTTATAAATCATATAATAATATTTATCCGTCGAATATAATACAACTCTATAAAAATTACTCTCGAAAAAAAATCATTGCCCATCATTTCTCATTCCCCAATCCGTCATCATAAATTCATCTTCGATGTTTCCGCAAATTTATTGTATTTATAAATCGTAGAATAATATTTATGTGTCGAGTATAATGGCGAAGCTTGTCATCCTAATGCAGTTGAGGATTAACCGTGGTACGTGCTTCTCGCGGACTATGATTTATAGCCGTTCGAACGTTCCGTTTGGGTTCGCACACCCACACACACACACACACACCCCCCAGATCCCGGGCGAATCGTCGGAAAACGTAGCACCTCCTTCCCCCATTCACGGAGAAGCACCACCAGCACTTTATCCACTAGCAGTTTTCCGGATCTACTGCGTTACCGCTGCTGCTGCTGCTACTGCTGCTGCCCCACCGCAATGCACGAGACTCTATTCTTTCCTTCTTTTTATTTTTCTTATCTCGCTTCGGCGAGAGGGGGGGGCGGCACGGGCAGAAAGAGAGATGAAGAAAGAGGGAGAGAGAGAGAGAGAGAGAGGGCGGGAGGATGAAAAATAAAAGTAGACGAAGAAAATGAAGCGAGAGGTCGAGAGCGCGGTAACAGAACGTTACTCTTCGGCTCGAAGAGCCTTCGCGTTCTTCCAGTTCTCCCTCTCGTTCCCGCGTGAGCCCTTCGCCCTCTCTGGCTCGATTTATCGCCTCGCTTGCGGTCTTCCACGTCGGCCCCTCTGTTTCGGAAGCTTTCCTCCGAGGAAAAGTAACGACGCCCGAGCGAGGACCGGAAAAAGGAGTATCGCGCGAAGCCAGCACGATGGAAATGGAAAATATGGGGGGGGGGGGGTGGCGGGAGCGGGGAGGGCAAGGGAGAAGTAGATAGAGAGAAAGAGAGGAGAGGTAGCGACGTTGCAAAATGAGTATACCGTTACGGTGTTGGAAGCTTTCTGCATAACGATCGTGATCGTTGGGAAAGGACAGGGGAGGGGAAAGGGGGGGGGGAGGTGTTAGGCCGAAGAAAAGAAAACGTGGAATCTGCATCCTGAGCTTTCAGTCTCGCGTGGCTGAGCTTGTTGCGCGCGAATAATCGGAGTCTTTATTCACGGTCTTTGGCTTTTCTGCTGGCAAGCTTTTTTTTTTATAGCCGGGAAACAATGTTTCAAGATTTTCATCAAATTGCGGAGCAATCGTGTCTATTAGAGAGATAAGAAGATTCGTTTTTGCGGCACGAACGGTTACGAAAACGGCTGTTGTGTGTGAAACGGAAATTACGGTATTAGGTTGGAGCGCATCTTGTGAGTCATGTAATTTGAATTGTGAAGCTCGTCCGGGTTGAGGGCTTTGGCTAATTTTTTATGGTTTGGACGTTTAGAGTTTTTTATTGGACTTTGAGAGGGTTCGATTTAATCATTCTTTGCGTTGCGGGTCAAAATTACGAGTTATGTAATAAAAAATGACGATAATAAAAGAATGGAAGTGTTATTAGGTGGATTTTATTTTGTTGCATTATTAAATAATGTGATGATAACCGATGCATCTCGTTCCAGCCACGTGGAATATTGATTGTGAATTATTTTCACGGTTCAATGGGTTCTCATTAGACTGATTATTATTGGATAAGATTGATCGTTAAAATCATTTCACGAAAAAATTCTATAATTATCAAAGGTTAGTAGAGAAATATACCATGAGCGAAATGGAAATTAAGAAAAAAATAAATAATATTACATATTTAGCATCAATTAGCGACAAAATAATTTGAAATAATTTTTTCATCGTTCTAAGAATTTTAATAGTTTTTTAGGTATTTTAAATATTTTAAAATCAATCAAATAAAATGGCCTCGATTGAACCAAACCCAGTCGACTGATCACTGATAATCATTCAATGAAAAAAATGGTTTCTGGGACCCACAATACCCCTCTCAAACACAGGAAGCTCCTCAACACGCTCCCCAACCTACGAATGAACGTCAGAATATTACACATAATGCACTACGCTATAAACCGGCTTAACCGCAATGCACGGACGTTCTGCCGGCAATGACTGCCATCACGGCTGCGTAAACGTTCCATAGAGTATGCAAAAATTCGCGTCAGCATTCCTTTTCATACATAAATACGCACGAACATTCGTTCATAACCGTGGACGTGCCATCCTCACCAATCCCCATCTCCCGTCAAAATAAAAAAAAAAAATCATGCGCATATATTCACAGACGTGCCACGCACAATAGCCCACCTCAAAAGTTTCGTACTCGTTCGCTAGAAACCGAACGAACGAACGTGAACGACCCGAAACGTCGCTCGAAACGACAACCGTACGACCTCCAGTCGTCGCTACGTCGCGAATCTCCAACAACCGCGTGACAAAACTTTTCCATGAATTTTCCCTCGACCTCACCTTGTTCTCTTTTACTATTTATTTCATCCTTCATCCCTTCACCCTTCTTCGCCCGACCGCGGATTCTTTTTTTTTTTTTTTTTTTCCTCTCTTTCCGAGCGCCGCCAAGCGCGTACGTGACGGTGCATTTCCATAACGCGAGGGCACACGGGCTCCCTCCGTTCCTCCTGCAAATTGTCAATGCGGCCAGCTTTGAAAATAAAATATGCACTGCTGCTGCTGCTGCTGCTTCTGCTGCTGCTGCTGCTGCTGGTGGCGGTGGTGATGCTAGCTCGTGGCTTCGAGTCGAGCACGACGAGAGCGCGCGGGTCGCGCGCGTTCTCCCTGCCACGAGTGCGGAGAAGAGGTGAAGCGGAGGTGGGCGTAGCAGGCGTGATTTAAGGGGCTGTGCAGACGAATAAATTTCGCCAAGTCCTGCAACGTCCCGCTACCGAGGAGAGCTCGGGAGCTCGCCCGCCACCGACAACGTCCCTGCTGCTGCTGCTGCTGCTGCTGCTGCTGCTGGAGCTGGAGCTGGAGAAGGTGGGACTCTGCACACTGTGCGAAAAATACGGTGTGGTGGGCGCGCTAACACTTTTTATTTTTATATTTTTTTTCATCCCTCCCGGTCTTCCTCGACTCGCAGAAAATTTTTGTTGGCCTGGACGCACCCTCCGCGACTCTCCTTTCGTATACTCTGCCCCGCGGGAACACCCTGACCACCCTCCGCGGTCCATATCCCGACAGCAACAGCAGCAGCAACCCCCGCGACCACCGTGAGGGTGTGTTTGTATGTGTGTGTGTGTATATATGTGCTGCTGGTGCTGCTTCACGACACGTTTACCGATAACGCGCGCTCTCCCGAGCTCCAACGAACTTCATCCCTTGCACCCGGCGTTTCAACGGACCAGCTTTCTCCATTCGTTTCAACATTATTTTATTTTTTCAGGAGTTCCCTTGTTTGTCATTCTCTCTCCTGGGATGCTTTTTTTGTTTCGTTTTGTTTTGATTTGTTTTTTTCTTGGTTTTTTTTTTTTTTAAGTTAACTATTTTATTTTTCCTCACGCTGCTCCCGGGGGCGAAGGATTCGACTGACTAGATCCGCCTCGGCGTTGTGTTTATGTATGTATTGTGGAAGTATGTTTATGTATGTTTCGTTAGCATGAATGAATTTATGAAAGTGGAAGGACGGTTTCTGTTTTCCTGGGCATCCGACTCGTCCGTGCATTGTTATTGGGAGACCGTGATGGCGCGTCTCGAGTTGGTCCGAGAATAAATTACGTTGAGTTTTGTTGGATATGTTTGACGAGTAAATTAGCGTTGGAGCTCGCGTTGGTGAGGGCTGATGGAGAGTCTGCTGGGGGATGACGGAAACGGGATGTGTTTCAGAGATTAATACCGAGCACGTTGATCTTGAGGCAGACATTTTTATTTTATCTTAGAAAGAAACGTGTATGAATCACTATATTTTATATTTTATATTATGCAATTTTCATATAATATATTGTATTAAATAATAATCGATATAATAATTTTATAATCTTTGGCGAGTGAAATTATTGAATTTTTATTTGATGATGTTATTTTTTCGAGACGATTGAGAAAGGAAAAATAGATATTTTCGGTATTTTTATTGATTGCGGCGAAATCGTCCTCCACCCAACCTTCCGCGCCACTCCTAAAACCCTACAAACCCACAAGACACCGAGAATAAAAGAATAGCTAAACAACAAAACAAACGCGATAGCCAGTTACGCTTGCTTTAATCAACAAACCGTCTCGCGTGTGGCCATCCGAAGGGTTCCCGTCGAGATGTCGCGTGTTTTACTTATCCATTTTACCCATCGTTGTACACGTCGCGCGTATCCTTCCAATCCGCGTGGACGTACCCGCTGCTCCGCACCGTACACGAGCACGTACTCCAACCCCCGACCTACACAACTAACGTTTGCATATAAAATTCGTACACACGACGACCCTCGCATGTGTCGGTGCATCAACGGCTTGCACTTTCGCGTTCCTCTTCGCTCTTTATATCTCCGCGCCCTCGAACCCCCGCGATCGTCGCGTTACCGAACGTTATATCCATGCGAAATACGGCGGCATGCAGTCACACACGTATACATGTAGATATATGTCTGTATACGTACATACGTGTACAGTAAACATCGTACAGTACACTACGATATAGGCAACGGTTTCCGTAGAACCATAGAGTGTTGCCATACAGAACTGACGATGCGTTTAATTAAACCGGCTGTCGCCGCCTCGTCTCTTGGCGCATTGTTTCATCCCCGAGCCTGAAAAGTTCTGTCCTAGACCACCGCGCGCACCATCCTTCTCTCGTTCCCCAACACCCACGTCCACCCCCCCTTCCCCTCCTCCTCTCGCCCAGCCTCTCTAACTGTGCTCCATTGTCGAGCGCAAACTCTCGTTTGCTCCACCACATCAGCCTCTATCTCCGAACACCCTCCCCCCATTCCTCTCGTCGCTGGCTTCGGTACCCCTGACGGAACTTTTCCCTCGTCCTGCGGAATTTCTTTCTCGCTCCAACCTCCCTCTTCTTTCAGCCCCGTGAGCCCGTCGTCGACTCTCGCACACTCGGGAAAAACAACAATGCGCCGTTATTTGTTGCTCATTTGATGGACAACAGAGGAGGCATATGGTATCAGTCGGTCTACCAGTTCCACGGGCTGTATCTCCTCGTTCTACAACCCCCTACTCGTTTCTCTTCATATACGTTTCGCGTATCTACGCGTCGGGTTTGTTACATATTATACGTACTGTTGTGTATCCGTTTCGTCACAGACACACGCGTGTTTTGCGTTTTTGTTTCACGTTCGTCTGGGTTTTGTGTTACGGAAAATAAGCCGGCAATTGTCGGGAGGCGTATGGGTTGATTAAAACATTTTGCTTACGTGGGTGGTTTTTTTTGGATTTATAATGCGGGTGTAATTATGGAGTTTCGGGGATTGTGTTCGCGAACGGGGATAATGACGATGGGTATTGTTGGACATTGAGTGAGAAGGGAGGGGGATGGTGTGGGCGATTTTTCGAGTGGTCAGACGCTTTTAACTTTGTCCTCTTTTTGAGGGTGGGTTTTGGGAAATTGTTATTTTTTGGACATAATTTGAAGATTGAAAGATTATGTCTGTATGGGCGAGGAGAATATTATGAATCGACTAGCTCAGAAGTTACAAAAGATTCTACGATTTTATCGGTCGATCTCATTTTAGAGATCTCAGACTCGTCATTTTCGAGGTGAATTAGAACAAAATTGTGAATCATAATTTTGAGAATTTTAATGAGGATTTTGTAAGCAGAATAAAGTCAATATTTCGTTGGATCAATCGAATTATTTACATATCTATTGAAATACTCGCCACTCTTTTTCATTCCCCGAGGGATTAAATTTCTAGAAATATATTGTTAATTACAGCTCACGAGATAATAGATAAAACGTTCCTCTAATTTCAGGCTTCCAAGCCGAGAAGTTCGAGCCATGCATCGACAAGTCGGTCAGAAAATGTAGTCAATAATACCAAAAATTATTGACATCAACAACTTTCTTAGTCAAAAACTCCATCTTTCAATTTCATTGTATCAACCGTAACGAATGGGAACGCGATTGTTCGTGTTAACCGTATTTCTCTGGGCGCGCGAGATCCGTACGAGCGACGGTATGAGGTTCAGATGGGACATTCGAACGGACCGGTAATGGAGAAACTCCGACGTTGCGTCGTTGTCGTCACAGAGAGCCGATTCGAGTGGATATAAGGAGGTCAAATTGCCATTGCCATATAATCCACGTATTTGGCACAGCAGCATTGACCGAGCTGCGAGGCAATACGCCGAAGGTATGCATACACAACCGGAGCTTGACCGCGCACACACCCACACAGGGGGTGGCCACATCGGCCAGTGAGTATCGCCCGAGGCCGATCGGTCTGACTCTGTATTGCCGTACCTACTGCTGCGGCGCTTGCGTTCGTCAACTACCGTTCCATCGAGGCCTCTCTCGCGGCCTAATTTCCACGATTAATCCGGTGCGTCTCGTCTATCCCGCTGGATGTCGAACCGTCCTCGATCTATCGCAATATTCCCAGACTATGGCGGGCTGTGAAACACACGGACGGTCAAACTCGAGGCTCGGCATATTCAACGTACATACTTTCCACGATGCTTGCACTGTCGTTAAAACGGATTATCGGCTTCGGTCAACAGCTTCCACGTCATACGGCTTTTCACCGGAATCAAAATACTGTTTTATCAACGTTGAAACATCGTCGTCCGTAAATCGGTACTTCACGGATCGCGGAAAATGTTCGGAATACACGGAAATGCCGATAGGTTTGTTTGATATTGGGGAGAACATTTTGTTTTGCTTTTATTTTGCGATGATTGCGAGATGCGTGCGATTGTGGATTGTTTTGGTGAATTTTTTTTATCGCGTGTGGTTGAGAATATTTTGGGGGGACTAATTTGTGACGAATTTTGGGGAAGGGTTTTGATGGTTCGATTTTAGAGTCGAGTTTCATGGAATCTTGGGCGTTTTTGGAATGAGTATTTTTTATTTTTCATGCCGCTTGCACTGTCGTGAAATTGAATTATCGGCTACGGTCAAAAACTCCAACGTCGAACGGCTTTCGTCGGAATAAAAATGCTATTTTATCAACGTTGAAATATCATCGCCCATAAATCGATACTCCACAGATCGCAAAAATATTCGTAACATACGGAAAAGCCGATACGTCTGTTTGATATTCGGTGAAAATGTTGTTTTCATTTTATTTTACGATAATTGCACGTTGCGTTTTACTGTTCCGTCGTTATTTTTCGCACAACACAATATTCGGTGTTGAATTACATTTTTAATTAAATTTTTTGGTATCGACAATTTTTTGAAAACTTTGGGGTAAAAAAATTTGCCATGTAATTTGATAAATACCTCCGATGATGCGCTTTAAAATTCAAGATCGATAAAATCTTGGACATACTCGGAATAACTATTCTTTCCGTTTCATTTTTATTTATAACAAGCTGCGAGAGGTCCAAAGCAAATTGTGCAAATCTCGGGGTGTGCAATAATTGAGTTGTTGCCTTCGGACGCAACAATCCCATTCACAATTAGCTCGGAACGACCCATACGCACTCACATCGGCAATAACAATTTTTCAAAAATTATTATCAAACACTACCTCCGCATCGTTGAGCCGTCGATATTTATCGCGAGATTATTTCTCGATCGTATCGCCCACAGTTTATCCACGGCTACGTAACTATATACACGCATCCCTCGTCGATACGCGCGGCACACCCTGTAGCAGCGTCGAACTCCAGAGGTCAGCCAATTTAAATACGCTCCTACATTTTTCATCGAATTTATTTCTCATGTTTTCATTCTTATTTTTCGATTTTATATTTTGTTGCGACTCGGTTTCTCGCAGATTCGACTTTTTCCCGGGTCCGGAGATCCATCTCCGATCTCGCACGAACGTACGTCGAGGCGGATCGTGAAAAATTGACGCACCGTGATTTCTTTTTCAACCGCAAAAATGTACAATCGTCAGTACGTTTTTCCCCGGGCTATTTCACGGTATCGACAATGTTAATCCGGCCGAAACGTCAGCGATAGCATTGACGAGAGAATATCGAAACTCGCTCCACCCTCTCGTTACGCCACCCTCCGTCCCCGAAAACCCCGGGGGTTATCCGTTCGTGCGAACTGTCATTTGAAAAAATGAAACAAAAATAATTTTCTTTTTCGTTTTTATTTTTTTGACGCTCGACGTGTGCGAAAATGGCTTTGAGGCCGTGGGTGACTCGTCGATTCGATGGTCGCACGCATATAACGAGAACAGCCCGAGGGGTTCGCACGCGGTGTTTGCGACGGTCGCGCTGTCATGCTTCAAACACCTGAAAAAAAATATACATACATTGAAAAAACCCAATTTTGTATTCGCTACGCCAAGATCGCCGCGGAAATGTTTCGAATTCTTTTATTCGCGGTACGTGGTATGCGTGGAATTCACCCCCCCCGAGGGTGCGAAGAGGCGCGGGGAGGGGGCAGTTGGTCGAGACACAGGTTGGAGTTTATTAAAAAGTCTCGTTGTCTCGCTGTCGAATATATATATATGTCATTGTGTTTGTATTACGGAATGTTTGGGTGTCTGGACGATATTGCACGCCTCGAAGGTAATCTTGTCGATTTCGGTGCTTGCGACGCTTGATAACAGCGTTTATATTCACTCGGCGAAAACGAGATTTATCTTTCTACAGCGATTTTAAATATTTGTCGACAATTTGAAGTCTCGCCGCCGATGCTGTTGCATGTAACTAAATCATGATGTGATAAATTATTAATATATTTCGATCTAAAAAATTATCCTCCCCCTTAAATCTGAAGATTCATCACCAAAACGATTCCAATAAATTTGAAAAGTCTGAAATTTTCTTTCCCTAACTAATCAAACTAATAGATCCTCAAAATATTCTTCGCATCTCTAAAAACTTTATCCCGCTTGGACACCCTTGATATCCGGTTTTGAAGTGATAACGCAACACGTCGAGTTCGAGAAAGAGAACCAACGGAATTGGAAATTGAAGTCACCGAGGCAGAACAGCTCATATATATATACGCTTATAGATACATATAGATAAATATAGACGTAGACCGGGGTTGGTCCTCTGGCAAACCCTTTCTCTCGTCGTAGTCGGTGCCACGAGTAAACTCGGACGCTAGGCATGCAGCTCTGCCGGACAGTTTTGGGAATCTTCATCGACCAGGGCACATGGAACGTTTGAGTTAGTAAGAGAACGGGCGAGCGAGAGAGAGAGAGCGAAGCGAGAGAGAGAGAGAGATCGAGCGAAGAGAGAGAAGAGAAAGACCCCCACACACAGATCGAGAGGCACAGAGAGAGATGACGCCATAGAGAAAGCCAGAGGGATGCATCTACCGCACTATACCGTACGGGAAATCTCGCGCGAGTTCACTCGCTCGCGGCTCGCGAAAGCTACAGACGTCAGAGTAAATGCAATTACCTCTCTACCTATGTAGCAAACTAAGTTAAACTTGTGACCGGGGTTTGGCCCAAACTGTTTGCATTATGTATCCCGGGTGCGGGAGGGTGAAGGACGAACGGGCGGGTTGGCGAGAGAGGCGGTTGCACGGGAGGCGCGCGGCCTCGGTGGTTGGACGACGGGATGGTACAGAGGGCCAGTCGATTCGGTGTATATATGGAGTCGCTGGTGGTTCCCGGATCGTCGGTCCCCTTCGTCCGTTCGTATTTGTGTGTGCGTGGGTGTGTTTACGTGTGTATTTGTGCCATCGTCGGTGCTCCTCTGTGCTACCGGTTGATGCGCCTCGTAGCCGAGCTATGAGGATGCTCCAACGCCACCAGGACACTGGAACGTCTTCTACCTACTCCCCCATGCGCTATATTGCATCGCTGAACGTGCACGCGCGAATGGGGGACAATCGGGATCACTTAACGAAGAAAATTTAATATCAACGGTGGAATATAACGATTTAAGTGGAAATTTAGATTCACGAGAGTTTTATTACTCCCGATGTCCAAGCACACGTTGGTGAATTTCGTTGAAAGTCTATTTGTCTGCCAACCTCATTAATTATCGTAATAACGATTAACAATCGTCGTTGAATCAACGATTCAATCCTAGTTTCCGTTCAATCTTCGTCCATTCCCATCGTTGTTGTCCCCGGTTTATTGACTACCAAATATTCCACAGGGCTTTCCAAATGCATTACAATATAGCGGTATTAACAATTGACCCGCATTGCCGTTCCCCTTCGCCCCGTCCGAACGATTTCACAACTGTAGCGAGCACCGGTGGGACGGCGGGGTTGTAGCCCGAGGTAACGTCGAGAGAGGCTCCCGGTCTGGCCTGTATAACGTTGTACCACTGACAAAGCTGCCAGTGGTACAACCATGCGGAGTGCGGGCATCCTTGCCATACGGAAGCGAGCTACACGAACGTCCCGCATGCAGCCGTTTTGCAAAGGTATAACTCGACCGAGGAACGAACCCTCGTATCCTTCCACTTCCACCCCTTCCCTATATTTCCCATCCCTCGCTTCTCGTCTCTTCTTCCGATCGCGCTATGTACCATAAAGTATCCAGTCTGGTGTATACCGGGACGACGGGGCTCGCTCTTGTGTGCGAGGCGCCGAGAATTCGATCGAGATGTACCGCTCGAGCGCGCGGTCGAGGCTGCGAAACTTCATGAAACTCCAACGGGCGTTCGCGGAGAGAGCAAAGAGAGAAGAGCCACAGCGACTGAGGAGCAGTCGGAGGATGAGGCTTCGCTTCGTCTCACAGCCCAGAACCCGCAACCGCTATCAACTTTAGTCACTGGGAATGCCTATAGCCGACGGACAAGATTTACCACTTAACGAGGGAACGCGAGGACGACGAGGTCGGAGGGTGGAGGGGTATATGTATATAATAGCACGGACGGGTTCACGGGGAAGAGACCGAATTCACCCGCACTGCCGGATACTAGTTTCCGGCTCTATAGCTCGAGGGAATACACGATCTAACCCAGCGAGATGCTGAACGTACTGAAAAATTTAAAACGTTTCGTTTGGTTGTTTGTTTGTTGTTTTTTTTTTTTTTTTTTTTTTTACTTTTTAGTGTTTGACGGACTTGGAGGACTTCTTGGAGGTTACTCTTTGACATTTTTGGGGTTATAGGGTTTTCGCGTAATCTATGGTGAAACGGAAATCTCGGTTTCATTTTTTTGAGAGGAAATCGATTGTTGTTCGAATTAGTAATTTCTTTTTTTTTCGTTGAATAAAATATTCAGAAATAGATTTAAATGAATCGAAAAATTGTTGACCTACTCTGGTAGAACGTTATCCGGTCGAAATAGAATCGAATTAAATCAAATATAATCGAAATTGAAGCTGTTTTGCATTTACTAAAATAGTCAAAGACAGGATTAACGAATCAAAAAATTGTCGACTCACTCTCAAAGAACCTAAATTCACAATGCATATTCTCGTACAGTATTCGTTAAAAATAAACAGAATCAAACAAAAAACCGCCATAAAAGTTTTCCTCTGCATTAACTAAAATAGCCAAAAGTCGAACCATCGTTCACTCACTCCGATAGACCGTAGATTCATAAAATACATTCTCCCACAATATTTGCCCAAAATGGAATCGAAATAGATCGAACTGTGTCATTGAATGGTTATTGGTTCAAACATAGCGAGAATGCGAGTAAAGTCACGTCGGGTCAACTGTGTTTTCCGTAATACACATAGCTGTGGAATCGCAACGCGGTATTTGGCTTGTCGCATTCGGTTCGCTTATCCGCAGCTGCAGTACCAACGTTGAGTAGTTTCTCTCTCGCGAACAAACACGAGGATGCGACGCAGCGGCAGGTCGATTCGATAAGCCGTTCTATATTTACGCGCACCCCGCGGATTAATATTTAATGGACATTACGCACTGGGACAGTCGCGAGGGGGCGGCTGGTGGAGGCCTGGGGTGGAGATTTTGCGGAGGGGTGGTTCGGAGGAGCAATGCGAGAGGGATGATCGCGAGTCCACGTCTACCCGATCTCTCCTCTGCCACTCCATTGTTGCTTTTGACTGTATATACCGTACGCGCCCTGTTATGCAGTACGTTGGTTAGCGAGCTCGCGGTATTTGCCGCGGGCGATAATCAGCGTATTACACCAATTCAACGAGGCTCAATATTGACTGGCCGCCATTTAAAAGCAACGAACGAGCCGAGCGGTGACAGAAGCGTGGGAAAATCCAGGCAAACCGAGCTCAACCCAAAATACCGCATCGTACGGACAGTTTTTGAATCATACGCGCGGGTAATGAGAGTCATCGGGTCATGCGAGTTTATTTCGCGCGATTATACGCCGGGGGTGGTGAAAAAGATCGGGAAATTTACAATGTGAAGCGTGAAATTTATTGCGGGGATGCTTATCGGATTTGGGGATTAGCGAAGTTAATGAGAAGAGATGTGCGTTGTGTGGTGGAGAGAATAATTGTCGTCACGAGGTGGAACGGGATGTCGTAGTTCGGGAGTGAGCGCGAGGTGGCTGTTGTAGTCGTTGTTTCTCGTAGGAGAGATTGACGCTCCGTTGTGTGGATATTAAGATCGGGCGGGAAGCAACGTTTCGGATTTGAGGCTGTGGTGATGACTGGGTGGTTAGTTTCTGCTGCTTAATCGAATGGTCCATAGCTTAACAAACATCTCAGCTGTCTATTGAGTGGTGGAATTATTCATTGCGGAAAAAGGCGATCCTCGAATTGTCACGAACGATTTTTATACCAATTTTTTTCATTCTTTCCACTGATCCGTCGTAATTACATCTATCAAAGATTCTTAACTGAGCCAATCCTCGATAAATTTCCGGATCTGTGAACCTTAATTAATAAATAATAACTCATACAAATTATTTTATAAAGCAGAAGGAAATGAGCACATCGTCGGAGGTAATGGGAGGCGCTGGACCATTTTCCGTGCGACACAACGTTGTAGTATCATATATTTATATCGTATATATATTACCGAACACTACGAAGGATTTTCCATGATTGTTTGATCAGTGAGCGAATATATGCGTCCGAGCGTCGGCAGAACCGGTCCGACGTTCCGTCCGGTGTGTCCGGTCGACTATACGTCCGGGACTCATATTGTAATTCGGTGCTGTGGATGCCGTTGAACGCTGCGATGATTCGCGACGTTGTACGCCGAGCGATTCGCGGCCCCGAGAGCAAATTTGATCGATCGAGAATCCACGGGCGTTTGTTCCGCAGGCCGCGTTGAGGCTCGCTCGACAAACGTTGTACCCATCCGCTCGCGAACCCCCCCCCCCCCCCCCCCCTTCTTTCCCCGTGTCGGCCGTCCATGTTTCCCCGCACTTTGCGATAATTGATATCTCGTTCTCTCGCTCGTTTCCAACCCACTGTCGCTTATTTTTCCATCGGCGTGACGCAACCGCGTTGTTTGCACGCTCTGCAACATAATTGGGTGACCCATATACTCATTTTCGCGTTTCTGTTTAATACTTCACGTATAAGAAACGTTTTGCCGGGACAAATATTGTCGTTCGCGTTTTTCGGTAACGGTTTCGACTACGCTGTCGACGAGCACTCGGACGATTCGTAATTTTTTTGTTTGCGTTTTGTCTCGTTTCAAATTTAAAAAAAGTAAAATTTCAAAAGACTTGGAGGATTCTAGAAAATAATTTCACCGTCGAGATCAAAAGTTGTTGCGTTTTCAAATGAAATTATTTAGGTTGTTTCTCAGAGGAATAATAAAAAATAATTTTACTATAGAAATGGAAAGTTGTTGCTTTTTTACAAACAAAATGTTGGCAAACAAAATTTTTCAGAGAAATCATTTTCAGAGAAAATTTAATAGTACCTGATATTGAGGTGTTGTGTTGATTTACCATCTTTCCGTGATATGCGTTTGATTCAATTCGGTCATGCAATTATCGAACATTGAGTGTCGTCTATTATTACCATTATTAAGTCGTTGTTCGATTTTCAATTCACCGCAGCGTAACATACAATACTATTTCGTCCGCCCATTCCATATAATTGAGCCAATTATCGCTAATGCATGTCAATCCAGTATGCACCGGATTGAAAAAATAAAAAAAAATAAACAATATCGACTACACGAAGAAAGAAGTAACTATTCTCTCCCCAAATGATAATACCGCGCCACAAGCATTAACGATAAAACGACAGTGCGACCGAAATGGGAGGATTAACGAGGATATATAATCACGTCTGCGTCGGAACAATTACCGGTCCATGAAACGAAATTTGCTCTGTGTTAATAACGTGTAAACAAGCAGACATGCTCGCTATCGAAACTCGACAACCTCTCACTCGATGGTTCGATAAATTTTTTATTTTCATCGAAATGAAATAAATGAAAGAACAAAAAATGGTATTAATGTGAAAAAATTGCGGTGGGGGAGAGACTGTTGGATGATATTGACTGTACTAATGACTGTAGCCGTTCTAATTATCAACAAAACTTCCGGCTCGGAAGATCTATAGCTTTCCGATCTGAAGACCATCAAACCACTCGAATATCATAGTTTGGTGAACCGCTCCATCCGTGAATTATATATATATATATATATATATGTATATATTGGCGCATACACACATATACGCCCATAATTCCGAGCAAAGTTTCCAATCGCGGCTGCAACCACGGCCGGTAGATGGAGCGTCTCGCGCAGTTCGTCGTTCGAGACATCGTCAAAGTTTCCGAGTCACTCGCACAGCGATATACTTGATAAAGTACGCTTCGAGAGTTAACTGTGCAACTGAGATTTGGTGTATCCGCTATAGTATCTGTACAGCGAGACAAACCGCAGACTGCGGAGACTGTGGTACAGTGGAAACTCAGCGAGCTCGTATAATGCGCCATGGACGTAAGATGGATGAAGAACCAATCGGATGCGAGAAACGGTCGCGATGATTCCCCCTCCCTCGCGGCACGGACGAATAAAAACGTCGAGACGCTCCCCTCCGTTTAATGGTGCGAGTTGGAAGTAGTGGAGGGAGGTGAGATTTTACTGTAGGACGAGGGTAAATGAGTGCTTGGCAACAGATGCCGTGATTTATGTAAATAATATAAATTTATATCAATATTCCACGGAAAATCGTAAACTTTCGAGGTTATAGTTTTTGTTTAACCGAAATGTTTTTTCATTTTACTCAAATCTCGGAAACGTCGAGATCTCGCATACAAAATATTACCTCAATAATCCACGTTTTCTCGGCATCTGTCAATTCTTTCAAAATATAATTAAAATCCCAATAAGATCGTACAAAAAAATAATGAAGACCGCATGAAAGTAACAAACTCCATTGCGCGTATTACGATGTGTCCGGCAGATGTCACAGCGTTCCCGTGTAATTTCAGTTGAACGCAATACGGTGTACACTCGTGTCTCTCTCCTTGTAAATGTCAATAACACGTTGAGCCAATCGTTATTCCCAGACGCTGAGAGTTATTCAAACACCCGTAACATCCAAATAATACCGCAAATACCGGATCCAAGTGTGATTTCGTTATAACGAATAAATAACCCGCCCCTTTCCGCCCCCGTCTCCCCGCATAAAAGGTATATTTGCATCGGAATAACGTGGAACTGACTCGTGTCCGACGATTGGTATGTTTACCTCCGAGCTTTTGCCTTTGAATCGTCGGGAAGCTCGGACGTTGCTTCGCACACGACGAAACGTCTGTGCTTGCGAAGCTCTCCCTCTCTCCCTTTCTCTCTTTCTCCCTCTCCCTCTCTCTCTCTTTTTCTCTCTCTCCATCCCGGCGGATGTTTGTCACGAGAGAAAAGCCGGAAGTGACGCCGCGACGAAGCTTTTCCGAGACATACCCGTGGAAAAGTACGAACGATAGTTCAGAGCGCAAAATCTTCGATCTCTGCCGGAAATCACTGCCGCTTCGGTCGGCCAGTCACGTGCTAGAAAATTTCCGCGAAAATAATTTTTCCCATCGTCGAGAATTTTCGGCAAGTTCGAAAAACGTCGAGTGAGCGAGGAAGATATAATGCGGGTTTCTCGCGGTGTTCCAGGCGCTGACGATGGAAATCTTAAACCAGACTTGAGACCGAAAAAAAGAACGGAAGATGGAGAGACCACGACGTATTTTCTTTATACATCTATATTGTATATGTATATATGCTGTAGCTACGTATGCATTTATATAATATATGGCGAAGGGTTTTTCTTTGAGAAAAGTGAAACGACTGTTCTTCGCTGCATGCATACGCAAGTACGTCATTCGGGACAGTAACGGTACCGCGGCCGGAGTTTGCATACGTTTTTCATGCCAACTTTTCGTCAGTAGCTAATGCCCAGCAGCCAGAGCCACTCGCGAAAAACTTTGTATATTCAGGGTGATGAAAAAAAGTGCATATTTTAGCGACTTCTCTTTCAATCTTATTATTCCGGTCTGTTAATGTACAAGGTCCGGATTTCCTTTTGTTAATTTCTTGCCACAGTTCATGTAATTTAAAAAAATGTCCGTTGAATTTTATAAATTTTTTGGTGGTAACTGACTGAATAGTGGCCTGATATATACTTTTTCAGTCTTAAATTTCCACTAACAAAATACACGAGCTATAGTAAACATTGTAACGCACTGGAAAAACATTGAACAAAATGACAATAAAAATGATATCATAAAGTTGGGAATAAAAAATCACGTTAAAAAATAATAGAATGAAATAAAACACCAGAATTTTTTTTGTAGTCCTTCCAGTCTACAATATCGAGTGACCCATTCACGTAATAAAATATAAATTTCGACCCAACGGAATTGTTTAATACGAATTTTCGCACGACGAGCCAAACTCCGTGACACGCGGCTTATTATTTTTCGACCTTAAATCTCGCGAAAGCGCACATACCGAGACACCCAAAGGACTCGTTGCGCCTTGCGCGTCGTTGAAGCTCAAATTGGATAGTTTCATGATGTATCGCCACGGAAATAAACCCGTGGGGAAAACGGATTCACTCGCTGGTCCAGTTCTCGGCCGGGTCTCTTCTTTTGACGGATCGCAAAAGTTGTAGAACCCGGGTTCGCGCGAGTCAGCCCGACCTTTGGGTTGAACAACGTCGCCGGGGTCGGTCTGGAGAGTCTTTTGGCACTCCGCTGACTCTCAGCTGTAACAGCTTCGAACCGGTGCCCCACAATCCTCCTCCAGGCCTTGGCACATACGTTTGTGCATCCAACTTGCCTTAATTTTGAAGTAATAATTCGTATTCTTCAAAACCGTGCCTGGAGCTTTGCCGTCTTGAATCCTCGTTAAGCACAAAATTTGAGGGATGATTGGTCTTAATGGAATAATAATACATTAATTATTTCAGAATTTCTGAACATGTACGTCATGATCCAGACTCGTAAACCCACGATTCACCCATTTGGGACAAACATTTCCCCCAACGGTCCTCCAAGTAGGATCTCAAGCCATCTCCTTCGGTGCAAGACAATAAAATCTCAACGTTTCATTCCGTCCTTCACCAAAAGATTCTCCAATTCCTCTCTTATCAAAACACCGGTCCGTACCAATTGCAATTCCCAGTCACAATCTCGAATCAGTCAAAATACTCTTTTGGCACTCGTTGACTCCCAGCCCGTCAACCTTCGAACCAGAACCCAACAATCCACCCCCAAACCTTGGCCCATTCCTTCATCCATCCAACCTACCTCAATTTTTACATAATAATTCATCATTCTCATCACACCGCCCGGCCTCGCTCTTTTTTCTCTTTCTCAACGCGCAACATACAGCCTCGAACGTTCCGGCGAATATGCAGTTCTCCATTGCCGAGTTCCACAATTCGCTTAAGCACGGAAACAATGCCAAGGGGCTCTCACTCTGGCTTGCTGCTTCGCGTCTTGTTAGCTCATTGTTTCGCCAGAGTAATGCTTGTGCCCAGTGCCTAGTTATACCGTACCTACCTGTGACCACGCTTCCCATGTACCGTATATATATAAATATACCTATATATACGTCTGTACATGTGTGCGTGTGTAATATACACGTATATAGAAGCACCGAGTGCTGACAATAGGCACGAGGCAGCGCGCCCGGTTCACCGCAACTAGCTTAACGCCGCAACCGACGAAGAATGAAGAGTTATGAATAATAAACGCTTTCCCTCGCGAGATTCCCTTCGGGTTGCTCGTGGTACACCCCGATTGTACCTCGTAACCCAATACTCCGAGAGCTACACTGAAGCACAGCAGCAAACTACCAACCCACCCTTCAATATTTGTTTCATTTCGTTTTCGTTTTTTTTCTGTTTTTGGGGGGGATTGTTTTTTTAGAAAGTTGAAGACTTTCTGCACAAGTTTTGTGTTCATTTTGGCACTGATGGAACCGCTGATTCATCAAGCAGTTATTTTTATTACACGAGTATATGTTTGGATAGACGTTTGCGTGATTGTTTTAGAAGACAATTAGTGGATCAACAATTTTTCAACCCTTCGGTGTCACGCGACGAAATAATAAGAAACGATTGTGCGCAAACTATCCGTCCGGAGAGATTTAAAAAAATTACAGAACGTGCGTGAACGTTCCAGATGATGTACGAGAAGTTTATTTATGAAAAAAAAATCGCAACATGTTGAAAAAAAATCATAAATAGGTAAAAACGGAGACGAAAATGTAGGCGTGGATTCATTGTTGCGTTGAAGACGTCAAAAATGTTGGTTATCGATTTAGAATTGAAAATCCCGCGTTCGAACGAGAAATAATTGGAAACGTGCGGACAATTAGCATCGAAAATTCGTGGTGGATAACTCGATGAGCTAATTGTCGAACGACGTTCAATCAATTAATGAGATGTACGTCGGTTACTTATATATGCAGAGCTTGTACATCGAATCGGGTGTCTTCCTACGCTAGAATAAAAAGCCACTGTACGTTGACCTTCAATTAAATGTGGACAAAAGGATGAAAGAAGCGAATGAATATATATTTCATTCTTTTATTTCATATATAGATATAGATATGCATGGGAAAAAAATGAAATATGTATGTATATAGCGAACAGGTTGAGCTTGGTCGAGCATCAGTGGCTGAGTGGGCTCTTTTCACTTCATACTCTCATTTCCTTCTCCCTTTCGTCTCTATCAGACAAAAGACGTCTTAATTGCCGACGGGGATGGAACTCCTCGAGGCTGACGGTACAAGACCGTCCATTTATAAGAAGTTAGTTATGGCGGAGAAACGGAAGATCCTCTTACAGATGAAGAATTGGATGTAAAGCAATTGGTATAAAGGCCGTACAACTGTGAGATGGAATAAGGCAGTGTCGCGCGTGCGGAGGTAATGAAATACGTCGCAGAGGCGGAGGACGGCGAAGCGGATATTCCTTATAAAATGAAATGAAGCTCGAGATTGACAATTATTTATTCCAATTCGACGATTTTGGGCGTGGAGAATATGCGAACAACGAAATTTTGGACAACTGGTTCGGTAGAAGGCGCTGATGTAAGTGAAAATAACGCTGGGGTGTGGAGGGGAGGTACTCAAAATTATGTTATTCAATAATGATTGTAGATTAATAAATTTCAAAATCAAAATATTCCCTAATGTATTAAAAAAAAAAAAATAAATAAATAAAACGAATATTGTGAATACCAGCAAGATCTTTGTACCGAGTCTGTTCAATTGGAAATTAAGATTTGAAGATATTATCCACCGAATAAAAACGAGCTCGACAGAAAAATTGAGTCATACATTACGCTGCAAGACAATAAAATCTCAAAGTCTCATTACGTCCATCACCAAACCATTTCATTATTATTTTTCGTCGTTCGAAAGAGCGGTTCGTACCAATTGCAATTTGCAGACATTGGTGAGGCAATCGTTTAGCCTTTCAAAAAAAAACCCCCAGGGTTGAGAGCAGCTATTAAATGACCGCGATCTCTGTACAATATTAATTGGAAGCAGAATATCGGATCGATAAAACTGGGTATAACGATGCAGGTGTTGCTGTATGTTGTTCTGAGCGCCGAATCTAATCAACCCAAATACCCCAACAAAGTGTCGCTCTCGTGGTGAGCTCGCAACCTTCCCTCTCCTATCTCTCGCTCACCCTCTCCCGTCCTCTTCTCTCTCGACCTCGCCTAGTTCTGTCCGCCATCCGCAACGTTAATTGGAAATGTTAATATTCGAGAAGTACCGAAGCACCGCAACGCCAGCTGGCTGCAGCTGCGGTCCTCGTTGAGTTCTCGATACGATTTTAGCTCTCGAGATAGCTTCCCCGTACAGTACTGACTTTAATACCGCATTACAGCATAATGCACAGTAATTGGAAACTAATGAATCGAAGAATTTTCCGAGAAATCATCGTCCATCCAACCGCGTGATTCCTAACGCAAATGAAATATCCCGGACGACATAACATTGATTAACGCATTGACGACAATATGAGGACGAAGTCAAAATAAAAAATTCTGTCGTTGAAAAAAAAAGATGTGGCCGGTCCGAAACATTAGGATTTTTTATTGACAGAGCCGTTGAAGCAACTTGAAAATATCTCCAGCTAAATATTAGAGATGAAGGCTAATTGGACTAATATGAGGAATCATTAGTGGTATATTCATTAAAATAATTTATCAAACTTCGATCCATCAAAATAACGTACCTAACTGTTGTAATTGCAAGAGTAAAATCTCTTCAAATGGTTAACATAAATGCCGGATGAGAATTTCCATTTCAACAAACCGTTCGACCAACTCGAAAACATCGACAGCTGAATATCACAGATCCGGGCTAATTGGACCAAAACGCAAAATCATCGAAACAATATTCATCAAAATTATTTATCGAATATCGTTCCATTGAAACAACGCGACTGTTGTTATCCCGAGAGTAAAATCTCTTCAAGTGGTTAACAGCACTGCCGGATAAGGTAACCAACGGTCCGAGTGGTTAAAAAAAAAAATGGGGGGAGTCTGTGTACAGTCGAGTTTTGGGGAAGTTGTTAGAGTATATAAAGTCCTTCGCTTGGTCCACGCCGACGGTTTGGGTATACAACATCAGCATTGCCGAAGCTGAGGAAGATGAGGAGGAGGATGAGAACGAGGAGACGGGATTCGAGACTACTACGGGTGGGGAGAAGGGGGGGGGGGGTGGAGGAGGGGTTGAGGAGGATACCGCGAATGGGAAATTCTCGTCGAGTGGCCCGACTGCAGCCTGCTGCAATGTAACGGTTAAAGCACGAAGTGCATCAGGCCTGCAAGCTCTGCCCGCCTGACTCTCACTCTCACCCTTCCCCGCCCTCTTCCACCGCCACATCCCGCGGCTTACGTCCCGTACAGCAGGAAGTTTATCCTCTGGCAGTGAACGGGCAATTCCTGGCAATCGGCATCCTGCGCTATGCACTTTGCACACCGGATTCTCCGAGCCTACCCAAATGCGTATCCCGTCGTTGAACTTTCGAATAATAAAGGAAAACGTACATTTAATATTTTTTATTGTGATTATTATTGTTGTTTTAATTTTTTTGCGAGAGTAGGGACGCTGAGGCGGGGAGAATTGGCCGGTGGAATTTGATTTCTCGCGGATACGATTTAATTCTGGGTTCTCTTCGTCCTGGAATTTTATTGCATGGGTGTATGGGTCGTTTCGTTCCAGGTACGCTGGCCTTCGGGGTTTGAGATTGGAGGAATGTAAAACAGGTTATGGAAATCGTGTACGGATCAATTGACTATTCATTTTGATTACGATTATTTTTGATCATTGAAAACTATTTAAAAAAATTATTTTATTTGAATTCTTATCTTATAAATAAACACAGTTAAATATAATATTTTTCATTTATTTATTTAATGAATCATTTCAATGTATATTGGGTTTAAAATTTGATTGACATTTTTTACGTACTTAATTCTCCCATAAATTGATTATTTTTATCAACTAATATAATTTACTTTCCATTTTTTTCAAAATCCAAAGATACGTAAATGTAAAATTGTCGAAGCCCGGAAGATATCAATATGTGTCTACTTCACAACAATCAATCTTTCAAACGTAGAACTTCAAAGAAAATCGTATTCCTCAAAATGTTGACAAAAGCCCGATCGGAGAAGCCCGACGGCACCGAATCTCACGACGTAATAATCCAACGCCCCTTCAAATCGTCCATTAATAACACGGCCAATCCCGCGCGGAACATCCTATACATAAAATATATAATATTATTAGTATATCTGTATTACGAACGATGCGGAAAACTAGTTACTTGGCCGAGGCTTTGCCGCTCAAAACCTCCCGATCCGTTGGGGGGGGGGGGGGGGGGCGAGAGGGCGAAGGTTATTAATTGGAAAAAAACTCTCGGTAGGACTGCCGTTGCTACTGCTACTCTCTGATGCCGAAGGCATAACGGCACAAGCTGCGGGGAGGAAGGGGGGGGGGGGGGGGTTACGTCTGTGGGTGGTAGCGTTATAGCCAGCTAGCCGCGCTAGCCTGCTCCGGGCTGCAGGAAAAGCGAGCTCATTAAAGCGATAAAATTAATTTAAACCGGGTCCGCGCCCCCAACCCTCTCCCACCCTCTTTAACCCCGCTCTTTCGCTCGCGCTCTCGATCTTTCTCCTCTTCCTTCTCCGGCTCCTGCTCCTGCAACTACACCCGCGTGGCCACCCTCGCAAGCACAATCTAATTATTTTTACCGGCTCAGCGAACCGTATTACCTTCGACACGCGTAACTCTGAATTCGTCGCGCGGATTAGGAACGGCGATAATTTCGGTAAATAATTTGCGGATTTATAATATATACCGACGTGCAATTCGATTAACCGTGAGACATTTATAAGTTATTTTTATTTTCGGTCATGAGGAAATCACACGTGGAATAACGGAAGGTGTTCGATAATATTAGGGGTTGTTTTTGTAGGGTTTGAAGACGTTCGACGTTCTTTTTTATTTTTCTGAAATAAAAGAAGGAAAATAGAGAAGATTCAAGGTCGCTAAAGCCTACGAAAGCAATTATTTAAGGCGGACAGAGCAAAAATATTGTGCTTGGGGTGGGCCAAAATTTTCGCCGAGGGTGTGAAGGACACGGCATAATTTTCGGGACGTGATTATGCTAATTCTCAAGTCCTTTCGGTCATAAGCAAATCATTGCATGGCGCATTATTTACTTCCACGTGAGGTAACGATTTGGTTTTCACATTTATATAATATTTATTATTATTCCCATTCCTGAAAATTATTTATTCTCGCTTTATTATCATTCTCATTTATCATCAGGTTATTTCTCTGTATAAAATCGTTAAAAATCATGTTATCCAGAACCAAGCGGCAGATCTACGCACTCGATAACCAGCTAATTTCTTTTCCATCGCCGAACCATCCCATTTAACCCCAAGTTTCACCGCCCAGCCGTTCTTTAATTCCATTAAATTAAGACCGGCGTCAAATTTCGACCCTCATTCATCCCTCACAATCCCCATCGAAAACTCAATCAAATCCTTCGCCCCTCCCCCCCTCCTCCCATCCCGGACAAAATACTTACCGCTCGAAATCTCTTCTTTCGAAACAACACGAGCCGACCGATCGTCCAGTTTCTAAACGTAATACAAATTACACGAATGGAAATTGGAGTGCACGTCGAGCACCGCGTTGCAACCCGAGAATCGAGAGTTAGATGAGACGACACAGAGTCTCATTCTCTTTCTCTAACGCTGTGTGTGTGTACGTGTACGTGGCGTGCTCGCCAAACGTATTCCGTACGCGTCTGTGCCATTTTCCCGGTAAAGTTCCAATCTCTTCGTGCTCTATTGTCGCGAAATAGCGGAGGAGAGGCAACAGCGGCAGGGTGGCGCGCAGACAGTGGCAATTACCGGCCAATTAAGCCACCTCCGACCGTAGCACCTCGACGCTTTCGCTCGCGTCGCTTCAATGCCGCGTTGTACCGTGCAACCCGGCACAACCACCGCCTAGAACCGGTAGCTTTCGTACGTAACGTTTCTGCTCGATGCTTTCGCCCACCGGGTTCTGTAACTGTACACAGCTTTGGGGCGATGTACGTCGCGTATAGTTGTGCGCGTTGTACCGGCAGCACACCTACCATTTCCGGCCACCCCGACACCGAACCCCGCCGAGAGAACCCCCGTCGCCGCTGTGTGCTCTCCCTCCACGACCTTATAATTTCATTTGGCCTCTCCCGCCCCCTTCGACCCTCATCCCGACTCCCTTGACATCCGCGAGCTTTCCATTGGCAGTCGACAAGCTCCGTACTCGCACAGTTACGTCGCCCGTGCTTGGTTGTACACGATTCCAAATCTACGAGCAAACCCCGTGAACGTTGCGACTATCCGCCACGACCCCGGGCTTTTGATTTTAGCGCGGAAATCACGGGCTCTTTGATACGTTTATGTAGTTTGCTCGACGTAATGGAGAGTTTGCCGGATGATCGTCGGGGCAACGATTCGCCCGAGTTTGGGAGAAAATTTGTCCAAGCAGATGGAAAACAAACTTCGGTTAGTTTGTGGAGGTTGTGATAGCGCGGGTGATGACGTGGAATGGGTTGGAGGATTGATTGAAGAGATTTTGTGGACAGGGGTATTTAATGGAAATATTTTTTCGACGGGAGACGAGTTTTCTCTGATAATATATTCTTGTGTAAATATTTTGTATTATATGCTTGACATAGTTTGGAAAATAGGGGTTGCGATGTAATTACGATTACTTCGGCGGCGGATATGTCGTATACCGATCGGATGAATTTTGCAAATTTCGAAATGTATATTCTACAATTATATTGAATAATAATAATGATAATAATTATAGTATTAGTATTATTATTAATAATAATAATTATAATAATAATAATTATTATTATTATTAGTATTATTAATAATAATAATAATAATTATAATTATTATTATTAATAATAATACTAATACTATAATTATTATCATTATTATTATTTAATATAATAATAATATTATTAATAATAATCAATAATTCCAATCAATTATTTTTATCTTCGCAACATCTAAGAGATAACGATTTCCTTTGCTCATTCCCCAAATTCCTAATTCCCCCACAGTGCAAACTTCCCAATTCTTCCACCTCTCCATCCATCGCCCTCACGTACACTTCGATTCCGTCATAATTAAACGCGTATGCGTTCCAGTCAGTAAAACAAGACGCCCCTCGCAAAACGATAGAATTTTCCTCGGTACGTTCGTTCCTCAGTCGTTCGAACGAAAGATCCAACGGAAAACGGAAGAGCAGCAACGACCGGAAGGTTTGGAAAACGGAATAACCGAGAACCAGCCTTCTTTATTAACCTTGTGGCGAGACGAGAGTCTGCGGTTGCCGAGTTCCGGCTAATGGCAACGTAAAGCAAGGACGGTGAAGCGAAGGTGAGCTTTCGGACTTGCGCGGAGAAAGGGGGGGGGGCGGTCGAGTCGGGAGGAAGCGAACTGTTGGAATTGTCTCTTTCGAGAGTGAACAGTGGAAAGACGGTGAGAGAGGCTCTCATGCGATTTTCCAACCAGTCAGAGAACGCCATAAGGATGAAACTCTCTCTCCCTTCCCACCCACCCCCGCACACACACATATACAGTAATTCCTATATATTCCACTACCGATACGACTGTCTGCTCGCTCGTTCTCCGTCTCGCTTACCCCAAATGAGGGTTAATGAGCCACCAGCGACCCCGTCCTTTCCACCGTGAAAGCTCTTCCCGGCTTCGGTCCTCCTTTGCCCACTTCCCGGCGCGCGCGCAATATTTTATCGTTTACTTTGCACTCGCGGGGTAGCGCGCGCGCACCAACCCCCCTTTCACGTCCAACTACGTACATCCACACGCGCGCGGTTTGTGTACGCGTGTGAATGAGAGCAGTGGCGCTTCAAGCTCCGGCACAACGACTGTACGTCGACGATGGCCTTGCGCCCGACCAGGAAAGAGCACGCCGCGAAAAGTCGAAGAGCAGGAAGGAGCGTAACCGCCGATTATTATCTCCCTCCGGGTACTCGCCGTTGTCGCTCGCGCGTTCCCCGCCAACCCTTCAGTCAACCACTCGAGCCTCGGTTTCCAACCACGCGCATTTAGTCGAATAATAACCGAAAGATATCTCAATTAACAACAGGGCCACTGTGACGAAACGAACCAACGCGCAACCAACCCCCCCACACCGTCTTGCAAACACGGGTTTTGTGTGTATTTCATTATTCGTCGTTTCTCAGCGAAGCGGCGGAAGAAGACGGGCAAAAAAAAAAAGAATTTTCGTGCTTCAGTCAATATTGGAATATATGGGATCTTTTGTTAATTTAACCGTTATTGGATGGTCTCCGAAATTGAAGCACGACGGTGGGTTGCTCGGCAGTGTCGAGTACATGAACATGACGAAAACGAATTTTTTTTTCTCGTAATTTTGTTGAAACTGCGATGAACGTGCGGAACATGACGATTCCGCGTTTCGACGGAAATAAAAACGATGAGATATTTTCGCGTTTGAAATATCCGATTGAAATAGTTAAAGTATATATACTGGATAAAATAATAATAATAATATTATTGTTATCTTAATAGTAATAATAATTTATTTATAATAATAATAATATTATAATAAATATAATTATTATATTAATAATAATAAAAATAATACTTACAACAATTTCTTCATGTAATAATAACGATAATTACTATTATTATCATTATTACATGAAGAAAGTATTATCATTATTATTAGGAATAATAATAATAATAATAATTATTATTATTATTATTGTTATTATTCTCAAAAGAAAAGAAAAGTCCCTTTGATGATTTCAGTTATTGGATTATAAAATAATTGATTTAGTAAGACTTATCAAGAATTATCCGAGGGATATTTACCTTTCCCCTTGACAAATAGATCCTGAAAGTTATAATATAATATTATGCACAGTTGAACGAAAAAAATGCTATTCAGATGCCGGCCAACGATTAACATAATAAAAGAGTAAAATCAGTATCGGGCAGCCCTCAAGTACATTTCCGTACTCCGTTCTCCGCTACCCCTCGAGTACAAATTCGCCTATCACCGCATGAAATATCAACACAATCGGCTGCACGTCTTTTAATCAGCTTCGAATCTCGAATGCCTACCATATAATTTGCATGCAAACATACCAGTTGTCATCCGCGTTGGACCGTGCATCACGCGTGTTGCTGTAGTTCAGCTCGGGCGATATAGCCGGTAATACACGAGGAATTTGCCTACAGCAGATTTCCGGCTCGTTCCGGGGTTTCCAAAATTTGCATAACCATGCCGAGGAAGAGCTGGAAATTCGCTTCTGGTTGGCACCCTTACCTGGATGAATGGCACGACGGCACGAACGCCCAGCCAGCCGCTTATATAGTATGCATAGCCTTTCGGGACGACACGTCTTACATTACCTTCGGGTCGTGGAGGTTGGAAGAGAGAGCGATAGAGTGAAGGAGAAAGATGGAGAGAGAGAGAGAGAGAGGCAGAAGAAGTGGAGGAGAGGATGGGAGGAAGCTCGGTTGACGCCGGATCGAGAAAGGCGGAAGGAAAAGGCTGGGTTGGGGTCGAGTGGATGGATGGACCGAGCTCAGAGGAGACTCCGATGTGCTCCTCGGGCTCGAACGTCCGCGACGAGACCCCAAGCTGTGCCTCTTCTTCGCTCCGGTGGCTGAGGACCGGAGCTTCATTCCGCATCCATCGGGGAATGTAATTAACAGGCCCTGACATTAAGCCCCGCTGTGTATGACGAGTCACGTAATTCAACGTTTGATGCGTAGAGCTTTGCTCCGTACAGGTGAGCTGTGTATAGGCAACCAGATAGGGCGAGTCGGGTACGGCTGGGTAGATTAGCTGCTGCGCGAAACCCTGGCCCGGGCATTCTATACGTTCTCCGTTCGGTACATCCACCTCGTCTATCCGATTTGGTTATCGCAACGAGTTATCCATCGGCGCATCTCTCGGACCCCGCTCGGTGCTGTACTTCCGGCATACTCGTCATTCCTTCCATCACGATGATTTGCGATGGTCCTTGTACCGCCGACGTTGCGCGAAGGGAAATACGTGGAGTTCACAGAAAGCTATGCGAACGTGCGTTTGTATTGCTCTTTTGAGTTTCGAGTTTTTTTAAATTATAGTTCGACTTTGTCGTTGGTTTTTTTAATTGGTGAATTGATTGTTTTGGGATTTTTTCGGTCGCTTTTTTTAGAATTTTGTATTGCAGTTGCTGAGAATTTTAGTGCGAGCGGAAAAAACTTTTATCGTCATAATTTTGATTAAATATATCGACTCAAGGCTACGTTTTTGAATTTTTCCAGAATATTCGTATCGATGGGTTAGAAATTAGAAGGGGGAGGGAACTCTCTGACGACGGCTTCGAAAACGAATATCTCATGACTGAAGGGTTTAAATAAAAAGGTCTTACAAGATTTTAAATCGCATTTGAGGAGACCTATTAAAAGACACCTCAATAGATGGGGTAAGCTAAAAAAAAATTCGGACTTCAATTTTGTAATCCACGGGAGGGAGGTTAAAAGTGAATAAAAAAATTCTCGTTATCTTATCTATTGTTGAATAATCGATCCACGTCTGCATACCAAATTTCATCTCAATCGGCGCACAAATAAGACCACGAAACAACCGTGAAATACAGACAGACCAACCGACCAAAACCACAAGGGGTTCTTAGATTTCTACGGCACCCTCAAAAATCCAACCCAACCCGGCTCATAGCGCCATCGTTTACAACCCCTCTGTGACACAATCTTTCCCGTCCAAAAATTGCACAATTCCCGCACACCTTAAGCCCCTTCCCCACCCCCACCCGTGGTCCTGACCCTGCAGCATCTCGTGCGACCGATCGTTTAGTCTTCCGTGTCGTCCGACCCGGTGTGGCTCGGATAAAAATTGCTGCAATATCGCGAGGTCCGTTGGTGCAAGAAAGCTGAAAAGCCAAAGCGTGGAACACACCGGAAGGTTGGGAAGAAAGTCGACCGCCCTCGGGAACGTCGACAGGCCGGTCTCGGTCGTGCCAGGGTGGAATCGAAGGAGCGAGAGAAAGACGAGAAACGCACATCCCCGAGCCCTTGTGCACGTGGTTCGGTGGTTGGATAACACACCACCATCACCATCACCACCACCACCACCCACGGCAACGCCGTACGACCCCCGGGTTCGGGCGATACCCCCACATAGTCGGTACCACAACAGCCGCACCGCCGCCGGGGACAATACTAACCCGTCGGCGAATTTTTCCGTTGAAATAACAGTTGAAAGCACACACGGCGTTGTGAAAAATGTCGTAGTACCCCGCGAGACTGCAAAGCAAATAAAGTTGGAAAAAGAAGAACGAAAAAAAAAAAACGAAAAAAAACAAATAAATAAATAAAAACATACACGGGTCGGACTCTCGGGGGCTCGGTCGTACTTTCTCGCGCGCGACTCCGCACAATCGTGCACAAAGTATATACATATTCATGGACAACTTTCACGGGCGTGTGCGACAAGCCCGATATACTATGTATATAAGATCATATTGTGTGTATACAATGGGGGAAAAAATAGTTTACGTCTGCTCGGATGAGAAAATGTTTTACAACCCGAGCTTTTTATTTCACCGCCACGTCGACGATGCATGTATTTATGGATTTTCAGGAATGCAGGGCGGGGCGGGATGAAACGCGAAGGGGTTGAAGTGGTTGCGGGGAGACGGGTGGGTTTTGGTGGTTGGTGGCGAAAATGTTGGTGATGGGGAGATGTCTATTCGTAGGGTGTAGAACAGCCGGAAATGTATTCCGGGAGGCACGTTGATTAAGATTGATTAATTGGTAATGAAGCTGGAGGTGAAATTTTCATTTTGTTTTTATACTCTTCGGATATGGACGGGGGCGAAGGTTAAACGATAAGCGGACTGAACGGCAAAAAATTAAAACAAATATTTTAATTTTCAATCGTGAATTATGCTCATTTTTAATACCACGAACGTTACAGTCTACTACGTTAAAAATAAAAAAATATTATTACTTTTTCTTTGTTTATAAAAGTTTGTGAGAATTTTATTCCAACTTCGACTTCTAACTTTGAGTTTGAGAGCCCCAACATTTTTTACCGCTCGGCGTTCCCACGTGAAATAAATCACCACTCGATATGGAAATTGCTTTATTGGTTTTTGTAATTTCAACTTGTCTGACAAACCCATTATCAAGCTGTGAATACTGTAATTATTCAACCCTGGTGAACATACACGAACACATCTTGACGTTATATGTTTTCGGCCATTCTAACCACCACTTGTTCCAACATTTTTTATCAATATGCGGACTCTGTCATAAAAATCTTGATTGTCATCGTCAAAACGAACCCTTCTTCATGGGGAACAAGAAATTAACCCAACTATCTCCAGAGAATCTAATAGACGGAACAAAAACCATCCATGTTTAACATTTACGCCCCGGTCGCCATGCCATCCGCGCACCAGGGCTCTCGTGCATATGGAAACCGGTGTAACGCCGGGTAACGACGTGTAGGCGAAGGAGGAAAGGGGGTTGAAGATTTACCCCTCGCAAAATTTGCAGACGTAAAATGCCGCCGTAAACACGGATTCGCGTGCATTCGTACAATCCCAACGTCAGATGTTTCGTCGAGGTTTGGGAATTGAAGAGAAGGAAAGAAAGAGAGAAAGAGAGAGAGAAAAAGAGAGAGATAGAGAAGGAGAGAGAGAGAGAAAAAGACCGAGACAGAATCGCTGGGGAAAACCTCGGCCCGTGACGTTGATGTCCTTCCCGTATTTCCATCTGTCTTCTTTCCTCATTTCCACTGTTTTTCCTCCAGGAATGGATTTATATACTCTCCAATATCACTGTATCTACAACTCCACACATATATAGACAAGCGCAGAATGACTGACAAATTTTGCGACTTTTCCGCGCTCCATGCCGACGTCGCGAGCCGTCAAGGGTCGGTGAGACGAGTGAGACAGACGCGCTTGCATCGGTGGCTGGTTGGAGGATGAGGCTAAAAGCCGCGCCACGAGCGACGGCGGCGACGTTGGTGACGATGCGTTAATGTCATATTTTTATTTCATTCCACCGGGGCTGGCGGCCGCGCTTGTGCATGCACACAGACGCGGTCTAACGATGGAAGGACAAAAAAAATTTGTTCGCTATAGTTATACGACGGTAGATACGGGGTTGTATGGTTATGGCGAATGGCGCGGGATGTCCAGGCATCGTCGCGAGTTTCCAGGTTCCCGAAGTCAGACGGGTGCTACGCGGTTGGAATAAATATCCGGATGCCGGAGGTTTACTACGTCGACGACGACGACGTGCTGCCGGTAACCGCCGTCCGGACGACGACGAAGACGACGTCGACAACGACGACGACGAGTCACCGCGGAATAACGTATGTGGATAAGCATGAGGAGCAACGTAAAACGCTTTGTCGTTTGTGGAACGGGTGAAGACGGGGTAAAACGGCATACGCGAGGGAAAAAGTACCGCAGAAGTGATGGAGAATGTGTAAACAGAACGGTTGCAACCGAAGAATGAAATTTGTTGAGATTGCGCGGGACATCTGGGGGAAATTGTCGGGGGAGGAGATGGCGAAATCGGGGTATTGTTCAATTGGATGGAAAATTGCTACGTCGCTTAGCTATATTGTTGTCGTGTTGGAGGCCAGTAAAATATAAACATGCCGTATTGTTGATGATATGTACGGAGGGATTCGTCGCTGAAAACACCTTATGATAGTTTTTTTTCGTTATGTATGCGGTGAATCGAATTTGGAATATGATTGACTCAGATTCGTGGCAGGGATTCTTCACAGCCTGGGAGTTATTGAATTCCTGAGAATATTTTCTCTGCCCATCTTGCCCCGTTTTTGAATCACATTTATCCAGATCGTTTTGCCCCCGGTGTACCGTTTTGCTCCGGTATTCACCACGGAGCTATCGACGCTGGTGGGGGAACCGGATAGTCTACATAACGCATAGGTCCTGTACGTTTCGACGATTGATTTTAAATCGAAAAATATCGGGGTTGACGTAAATACACTTATCCGCGGTGCAGCTGACCCATCGTGCTCTCGACATATCCTTTGCTTTTTCGATCCCGCTCTGTATGTGCGCGGTTGCAGACGTCTTCATGAATCTTGCGGAAATGAAATCATGTGAAATTTAAAGATTTGTAATTTACTAATTATAAATTTACCAATGAAAAATTTATTAACTTGACATTTACCAATTGAAATTTTCAAAATTAGAAATTTGCTAATTTCATATTTTCAACCGTTTTCGAATTTACTATTTTAAAATTTACTAATTACAAATTTTCTACTATTTTTTAATTCGCTAATTTCTCCATGGTTAAAAAATGAATGATCAGTTCATCATTCCGTAATCGACTGACTGCAACTTCGATAAAATTCGTTGCAAGCGTCACGCTACCAGATGCCGTTATCACGAGAATCTGTCGTTATCGTTCCCAAGCCATCATCGACGCCGCAATAACCAAAAATCTCACTCAGAATATTTTTTTTCTTATAAGCCTCAAGAAAATTGGACGCTTTTCTTATTAGTCATCCATTTCTGGGCGAGCTTAATTCCAGAAAACCGAATTCCACGTCAGTTATCCGAAGACCGCGTGCCCGATTTACCACAATTTCTTTTTCCATCAGTGTTGAGTAACGAACTTTCCTTCTCCCTGAATTTCTCATTCCCCTCGTCGTATCTTCCAACGTTTTACGTCGTTTCTGTCCCAACGACGAACTAGTTCGAAACAGGATATCCGATGGCCGGCGGGCACGATTGTAATAGAGTAGAGATATTACGTTATAACACCACCTATATACGTCAATGTATATGTATCGCACGTAACGCCTTGTGTACGTGTATATCGGTAGCTTCACGTCGAATCAACGTCGTTTCAAATATAAATCGTCGATTGAATCAAGTGCGGTATCAAAATTAAACTTCGATTTCTCACAAACGTCAAACATTTTTTCCCCCTCGTTTCGATAAAATGCTCCAACAATAATCCGTCAATATTACGAGAAACGTCTTCTATATTCCTTTTCCCGGTTTCTCCCAAATTTTCCAGAAACAGAATCGTTCCCGAATTTTAATAATTCCAAGTTCCATAAAATACAAACTGCATCATTAATTCTCATCAAACTTCGAGCAGGATGACAATAATTCCAACTCAATCCCCCGACAATTTGACGTGTAAAGCCCCGTAGTACATCGACCACGTGTGTCTACACACACATATATATATATAGATAAGATGAGAACGAAACAATCGTACTGTACGGCTTTGACCAGGTGCACGGGAAAGTAATCAGCGCGCCGGTGATGACTATGATGGGACAGAGAAGTAGTACGGAGTCGTCGTTCACGTCGTTGTCCTCTCAAGCCACATCGACCACGACGTTCTAAAGGGAAACAGTCGGTACTGGTCAGACGTGACCATTAGATCTTCGCCGGGTTCGTACCGCAACGAGCTATACAAGCACACGGTGCGAGTGAGCGAGGCGAGCGTACGCATATACATAGCGAGATAAGGGTCGAACAAGGACGAAAGGATCCTTTTGTATGGTTATATCAGACAGCGGTCCCAGTCCGGGAAACTCGTAGCTCGAGCACACGAGCGCGAGCACGTTACGTCGTGGGAGTAATTTGTGGAAAGACTACAACCCGCATCGGCGCCTCTGAAAGCTCGTGACGGGCGAGTTCTACCTGCCCGGTCCTTCGCCCATCATTCCCGTCTGTAACTACTTCTGTTAACTAGTCCAATGCCTATCGCCGTACACATCCGGTTACGGCGCCATTGCTGCGGAGCCATAATGCATTTGTATTGCTCCTCCGCGGGATGGAGGCTCTTACAGTATTGAAGCGTTCGGGCGCCAGTGGAATTATAGGATCAGCCGTAGGGCTGTTTTGAACTTTTCGATGGGAATTTTTTATGACATTCTTTATTGCGTTGCTGAACGATCTTTCTATCATTCACTTGTTTTGGTAAATTTTCGGGGACGTGTGTTTGGGGGTCATATGATTGGTTGAATGTGTACATTTTTTTTAAATGAAAAAACGACCAAATAATTCTTTAATTCTTTTCTTTTTACACTCGCGGTTTTTTGAGATTTGATGATTAATTGAATATATCTTATGAGAAAACTACGAAATAATTTTTCACGTCTAATTAGAATATAGAATTAATTAAATGCATATATATTTCTTCAATGAATAACTCAATAATTTGTCAATTCCTATCTCTTCAAAGACGCATCATTTTAGAATATATAATCAATTAAATACATACAAACTTTTTTTTATCAAAGAAATACCAAATAGCTTCTCAATCTTTTTCCCTCCTTTGATATCACAATAGCGGTTAATTAGATCGAGCAACGAAAGACAAAGGATGACCCTTGGTACACACCTGTAGCACCGTCGATGCTATGTGCTCATAAGTAGCAAAGTTCGCCACTGGTCAGCCACTCATGAAGCGGTCGTCGTACCGACTCCGGTCGCAGTTCGCCAGTAGTAACGGCACATGTACGTCAGACGCGGTACCCAATATGTCTCACGCAGCCGTAGAGCACTACATTCCTGCTAGAGTCGAGGAAATTCAATTGTCTCCAAGTAAATTTCGTCGAACTAACTTGCTAGCTGACTCGACCTCACGTTTAGCTTTCCTCAAGTTCGCTGTAAATTTTGCGCTACGCGAAACAAGCTCGATAGATTCCATTCGAATTATTCGAACTCACTGGAGCTCAAAGCAAATTTCCTACGCTTTATCGAAGATAAAAATCCAACGGGCACAGAGTAATGCGTGGAATTTTTTCGTTCCATGTAGCTTTCGGCTCGGTCCGTCGATATCAGTAGTCAAGGTCTTTATTTGTCAGCCGCTGACCGAACGACTCGTACTACTGTCACGCGCAGGTCCGCCGCGTTAGCGCTCGAATCTCCGGCCTTAATAGCAAAAACCTCCACGGCTCCGACGAGATATCTAATTTGCATTCATTCTACCGAGAGTCAGCATCCTCAAATGTTAACTATTTGCCGTTTTACCAAGCCCGGAAATTTAATTTGTCTCGAATTAAACGGCAATTAAAATTTCCTTTCCCAACCAACCGACTGTACCTCGATTAAATTGCACGATACATTTGAATCGTCTCTCAACCGCGAGTTTCCCGAGTAACCTTTGTCAAACAAGTTTTCTCTCGTTGCATTTACCCACTCGTCGCATTTACTTCGCTACGTTAACCCACTTACCGCAGTTAGCCGCTGTGTTTTCGCTCCATAGACCGGTTAAACGTCTTACGCACGAACGTACCGTACCGTACTCGCCTTGTTTCGTCGACGAACCCCCGGCTGCGAAGGAAACCGCCACTCGTGCCGTGCGGGGGCGTCGCGCAACATCCGGTTGCGTGGCAAAACTGCCATGACAGTTGGTTCCCGGATGCGGCACTTCGCGGCATCGCTATTAGATGGGGAAGTGCATCCTCATTGTATGCATTTATGCGTGGAATATACATGTAGATTACTTTGCGCGGTATATAGGGTGTAACGTGAGGTTGGGTCGGTACGCCTCGGTAGGCCGATGTAACCTTGTTAGAGGCCGAGTTAGCTGTACACTAGGGTCCCAATGGAGCATCCACGCGGTCGCCTCTTGGCGAACGACTTTGATACTCAATATTAATTATGACCGGGGTTCTCGATACTCGACGGTACGTGTATGTGGGTGTAAATACATTAGGGTGTTCCTTAATATGGTCGTTTTGGAATTTTGGAAGGCCCGTAGGCCGCTAGATTTTAGATATGTCAAATGAAACATGTGGGTGAAATTTGAGGCTCGTATGAGAGCGTTGAGGGGTCGAGTAGGCGCCTCAACAATCTTGCACGACCAATTTTCCAGACTTTCAGAGTAGCTAGGGACTTCCGTCTTCCATGCATTATCGACGTAGGCCAACGTCGTCAACTTTTCAAAATAAATCGAACCAAAAAACAATTTTTAAAACGAACGAATTTCGAATATGGATATAATGGAAGCCTTGACTCGAAATGGAATGTCCCGTGGACAGTGTAGGACACGCAGTTACTTGGTACCAGCAACATTACGTCATAACTCAACGATGTTACGCGACGCCTCGGCGCTTCGCGAATTGCAAGGGGGCGAGGGGTGGAAAGACCGGGATAGGGAAGAAAAGCGAGAAGCGTAAAACCGGCTACTCAACTCTCATCGTGATACTTCATCCTCGCCTTGTACCAAGGCCGAACGATACGTTCGGTGAGTCCTAACGAGCTCCTCGAGCAATTTATATCCGTTCCTCATCCTCTCATCCCCGTCGCTCGTATTTCCCAGCTTTCTTGAGTCGCCCGAGCACGTGTATAAAAAATCCACGTAGTAACTGCAAGTCCACATCTTGCCGAGAAAAGAATGGAGACTAAATGATTCTTTGACAATACATACAAGATTAATTTTTTTTCTTTTCTTTCGTCTCTTCTTTTTCGACAGGCCGCAAGTTTAAATTTGAGCTTTTGTAACGTGCTTGCAGCAACGTTTTTCGTGATTACCGGTGGAGCGCGAAGCGACGCAGTCGCGCGAGTACAAAGCTCAAACTTAAATTGGAAGCTTGAAACACCGTCTGACGATGGACGGCTGAGAAAATTCGACGTGAAGGATAACGAAGAGCATTTGGCTCCTTTTCTTCGTCATCGTTTGCGTCTGGTCTTCAGTTCCGCTGGAAGAATTTAAATCTTCGTTCGTACACAGATGGTTCTTTTTTTCCTTTTACCATCGTTTAATTCCCTTTGTGTCGTCAATTATCCTCCGTCGTCACTTTTTCGGAATTCTTGCTCCATGGCGTCTTGATCTGAAATAGTTGATGCGACGTCGATCCCTCGACGAATATCAACCGTCGCTACGAGTAAACGCGGGAGGGAACGTCCAGTCATTAGAAAAAATTCTCTCAACCTTTCCTTTCTTAGTGCAACACTTTTGTTTCGTCCGTACTACAAACCATCTCCGAGTTAGGATTTTCGCGGGCGTATCGAGTTCTATTATTTTTTTGGCTATGGAACATATTATTTTTTTTATCGAGGTCATGCGTGTGATATCTTAACACTCTTATTTTCATATTTCTTCTAATTTCGCCAAGCATATTTGCAATATTCATGAATTTTTATTATTATTATTATTATTATTATTATTATTATTATTATTATTATTATTATTATTATTATTATTATTATTATTATTATTATTATTATTATTATTATTATTATTATTATTATTATTATTATTATTATTATTTTTTATTATTATATTATCATTACTTCACTAATACTATCGTATTAAGAGTCCAAAAAGCATATTAAAAACGTTGCTTGGTCCGGTCCGTCAATGACCTCACAGCGAGCCCATCGTCCGAATCAATTGGTACACGAAAATCATTTCCATTAACTCGAGGATAGACCTACGAGAGCAACCGCTGAATTCCCGAACAAAATTACCGCGGGCCGAGGTTCCATACCCTCATATGAGAGAACGCGGTGCTTCGGTCGGGAATACAACGCTCGGGCGCGCGGTTGAAAATCCGATGGTCGGCGGAGCGACCCCGCCCATCATTCGGTTCGTACGAGAGAACGCCGAGATCAACAAACAGATTAATCTGCGTTATGCATCGGACGCGTAGCGCTTGAGTTACGAGAGCGACAGTACGGTGGTCACGGTTGCGCGGGGGTGCGGTAGAGGGCGGGCGGGGAAAGGGTTGGTACGACGCCGACGGGGTCGGGTTGGGAGAATCCGCGCGGCCAGGGTGTGGACCACCGCGGAAGAATTTTCGCGTTTGCGTTCACGTTGCGACTGTCCGGATGTTTCGTTTGACACGAATGAGCGGAAGAATCGTTAAGCCAGGTTGCGGTAGAGATATAACGATAAAAAAATAATAATAATTGTAATAACGATAATAATAATAATAATAATTTCTCTCCAAGAGAAATAATAGTGATTATTACTATTATCATCATCATCGTCATCATCATTCGAGCGACAAAGAAACGACGATATTTATTGTGTTTGTTATACCATTTTCAACTCTATTTCCATAATCCTCCTCTCCATCCTAACCTCTCCGATTCTGCTATCATTCAATCAATTGAGGGTTTATTATTATAATAATTATTATTATTATCGGTATCATTTTTCTCTGAGAGAAATAAGAATAACGATTATTATAATCGATATTATTATTATCATTATTATCATAAACACTCAATTAATTATTGATAGCAGAATTAGAGAGCTAAGATGAAAATGGCTGTTACGAGAGGAGAACAATTTTGAATGACCGATGAAACAAATTTCCCGCTTCGCCATCTACTCAAAAGCCAAATAAACGAAAATATCTTCTATGACCCTCGAGGTCCTGGTCCACGGTCCTTGTTTAGTCTCGTGGTTAGCGGTGACGGTGAATCACTAGTCGAGGTTGCGAGCTACCGAGGTTCCGTAGGGTAGAAAAAAATGAGAAAAAAGCCGTTGGAGAGACGAGGAACCGACAAGCGTTTATTAGGGGTTGTTACGCGGCCGTAACGGAGAAGCCGAGAGTTTTGGCGAGATGTTCCCAGGCGCCGGAAAACTCTCTCGCTCGCGAATACATCGAGATTTTCGTTCGTCGGCCCCGACTGCGACATCTTCTTGCGCCGTCGTTTCCACGGCGTTGCATAACCATCGTCGTCGTCGTGCTACGCAGCGACGAAACCCTCAACACCGTAGATTGTTCCCCGTACGTAATCCAATCAGCTTCCCGACGAGGATACAAATCTATTTAGTCGCTGGCTCCGGAGCTTTCTGCGTTACAACATTTCCTCGCGACCGTGCGAAGGGTATTATCGCACACCCCGGAGTTTTCGCGCGACGTCCGTGCTGAAGGCGGCGAGGGTAGGGGGGGGGGGGGTGGTTTTTCTTCTTTCTTTCGCTCTTGGCGCTTCGGCGTTGTACGTAGACAGCTGAGCCCTTGCCGGTTATTCGCCGGAGGAGATCTCGGGGGATTCGAGATGTGAAATTGGGTTTGAGAAAAGATTATTTTTTTTTATTATTTAATTACTGTCGTAATTAATTAATTACCATTGTGGAGTAATTTAATTATTTTCGACGTGTATCTTCTTTCATCTAAAATACATTTGATCTTGTTGCGTGCGGAATGCATTATTTTAATCAAATGTCAACTCGGGTTTGAGTTTTGATGAGCAACAAGTGCGTATCTTGTAAGCACACTGTATATGTATATATTCATTGCACACGACACAAACCTTCGAAACTTTGATCCAACGATATACAAAAATTGAACCTCGATTTGTATATTTTTTAAGTGACCGGAAGTTGCGAAAGGTCGAACGGTACCAGCGTCGGTTTCCGTTATGGCGAACACAGCCCTCGGCTCCGCACCATGGGGGGGGGTGAAAGAGGGCGGTTCGCCCAGTAAAAGCAGAAATTATTATTTTTCTTCGTTGAAAATCCGTAGGTACCTCGGTGTAGCTCTTTCGCTCTTTTTCAACGTGGCGTACGGCGTACGGAGTTCCAACGTCGAAGCCCACACCACGGCGTATTGCGCCCGGTTACAAAGGATCTGCAATCCTCGCTAACGAGGGGATCTAACTTTTTACGCGGGCTCAACCCCTCCTCCCCTCTCTCTTGCCCTTTCTCGCTTGCTCGCTCGCTGCGCTGGTGAGCAAAAAAACGAAAAATAAAAACGGAAAACAACCAAAAAAAAAAAAAAAAAACGGCAAATCCGGTCGAGTCGTATTCTCTTTCGCTGCCTTCCCTCTTCACCCGTTGCTCGCCCCCTCATCGTCCGAGTTCGTTTGATCCCGGGTTGAAAAATATGTTTCGCCCTTTTCGACGTAACGCACGATTTCTTTGCCATTTTTCTTTTGATTTTTATTATTTTTTTTTTTTTTTTTGTATCCAACTTTTCGTTCCTCTTTATTTCCGCAATTCGTAGGTTGAGTGAGAGTTGCAAAAAATTTGATTATCGAATCATATACGTTTGGAATATGGTATGTGCTATCGGAATGCGGAAATACGATTTTTCTCGGTGTAACGCTTGGGAAATGTCGAAATGAAAAAAAAATAGAAGACGAAAAAACGTAAAAATGAATGAAAAAAATGAGTTTTGCGAATTTTTCCGGGAATTCGACGAAGCTCGGATTCGACGAATCGCCCGAAAAATATTTGCATATCCACGAGACGCCGGCGTACGTTGGGTTCCCTCGGGCGCGTCGCTGTGCCAAGAACGAATAGACACGTTGAAAAATAACGAAATATCGATACCGCGGGACGTGCGGTCGGCTATCCCGCGGGCTCGATTCTACACGCATGTGTCAGGGTGGGAAAAAATAATGATTAAATATTCAACGGATGCGAGACAAATATTTTTGCGTATCGAGACGTTTTTTTATTAGATTATTTTTTACGGTCGGTGGCGCGATTACGTGAATTACTACGAAGTTGGAGAGTGCGTCACTTTGGCCGAGTAATTAAAGCAGGGGAACTCATCAATTTATTTATATTATTGCGATATTAATTTTCTAACAATTTAGAACTATTCAGAACATTCAAAAATAGTCCATGCTATTGACAAATTTGCAATCGAAAAGAAAATGTATTGTCTATTGAGGTACTTCTAAATGAATAAAATAATATATGTTCAAAAAATTACTCAGCCAATTCGCAATTAGAGAAAAAAATTGCATTATCCATTAAATCATCGTCGAATAAATTAATGGAATAACTTTCATAAATATCAGTCAACAAATTCGCAATCGAACAAAAAATTGCACTGTCGATTGAATGATCACCGAATAAATTAATAAAATAATTCCCAAAAATATCGATCAACAAATTCACAATGAATCAAAAAATTCCATGACCTATTCAATGATCATCGAATAAATGAATAAAAAAATTTCCACAAATATTACTCAACAAATTCGCAATGAACCCAAAAAATTCCATCATCCATTGAATCATCATCGATCAAAATAAAATAATTTCCACGAGCATTGATCAACGAATCCGCAATCAAAGCCAAGAATAGCATCATTTATCGGCCTACCTCCAACCAGAATAATAAAAAAATTAGTTATTCCGCGTTGTCCGACCTACCACCCGGTCCGTATGATTCGGTGCGATATACCACAGGTACAGTACAACCCGCGGGAACAAGAGACCTTTTCGTCTGATACCCTATGTACGCGCGCCCGTCCATACGCTGCAGGCGACACCAAAGCCTCGTCGCCCAGCACCACCAGCACCACCACCCCCAGCATCAGCAGCATCAGCACTGCATTCGTTCGCTCGCCTGCTTCGGTTCATTCAAGTTTCACGATTAAACTTGGCTGCACGTGGCTGCGGTTCGATTCGCACGCCGTTCCGACACACCAGTGTCGATCCCGATGTACGTATTCCGCCTCTTTTTCCCGATTATTCATTCTTTCTTTCCAACTTCCTTCGCTTCTATCCCTTTTTCTCTTGTTTCTTCCACCCCCCCCCCCCCCCAACCCCTCGTTCTTTCTTTCCTCTTTCTTTTTTTCACTTTTCTCTTCGTTCACTCGTCACAGTGACTGCATACGGTGCCCCAACTCTTTTCGTTTCATTTTCCTTCGTCGCGACCCGATTTTTATTGTCCGCCCGGAGAAGTCGAGCTTTCAACCACCGTCACGGGGGGCAAGGGGCGGGGCGCAAGGGCGGGAAAAGCTTCCGCGACGGTTCGGAAGGTAAATCTGGACCGCGTACCGATCGAACCTTCGGCGCCACGGTGTATAACGACGTAATAACGAGTCGGTGACGTGAAAAGAGACGCTGACGCGGATTATACGCTCGGCTAATTGTCTCCCAGTCGACGAAAAAAACGGGAAAACGGAGGAGGAACGAGAAAAAAACGGAGAGAGAGAGAGAGAGAGAGAGAGAGAGAGAAACAAAGACAACGTCTGGTTAGCCGGGCGCAATGGCGGAAGGTTCTGAGAGGCGTGTGCGAATGAGGAAGAATCACGGAATCTGCTTACTCCGCGTGCTGGCTCCGTTCTCGTTGTTTCGCGTGTATGCGCGTGTATGTAACCCAACGACGCAATGTATCACGCTTTACAATATCACCAGTGGGCGACTGTGCCACGCGGCAGCTTGCAAAATTGTAATTCACCAGCACTCATCCTCCCCAATCCCCTCCTTCGCCAACCCCACGGTGGACTCCACTCGCCCGAGTTTTTCCGCTCTCACGCACCTCGCGCCATTAATCCATGCAAATTCAGAACCCCCAACCCATAGTCTCCCTCCCTCTCTCTCTCTCTCTCTCAACTGCGTTCCAATTTGTAAGTCATTTATACGATATGGTTTCGGATTTTCCAACGTATTGCGTTCGGGGGCACGAAAAATAAAAATATATTTGTCGACAATTTTTTTTATTTTTATTCTTTATGGTATTGTTGTTATTATTATTTTTATTTGTTATTTGTTTGAGTGGTGTGTATGTGCGTGACGCACCGGTGCGAGAAGATTTTCGTCGCGCGATGGTACGAATAAAAAGCGTTTGTTTGGGGTGAATGAATGAATAAAAAAATTGGGTGGGTATGGTTTTATTATGAAAATTGTGTAGTCACTCGGTGGAATTTTTAGATTGCATATTCGTTTCGAAATAATTGCATATGTGAAACGTTTGGTGATATGATAATTTATATATGCGCGTAGATGCATTGAAATATTGTAAAATGTCGTTTAGCGAGATTCGAAAAGTCACAATCAGCGGAAAACGAACATATATCCGCTCCTTAGTCAATTTCTTGCAAAATTCTTTCTTCTTCTTCATTAAAAAAAAATTACTCGTGACTATCGTTTTATCCAAAGAAGGAAAAAACATTTCTTCTCGCGTGAAAAAAATTTTCATCCCCAATAGACGACCCAATGGACCGTCTTCGAAATCCAACCTCGATATGGAACATCCGCGAGATATCACAATTTTTCCCCCCACCAATTTTTATGTCGTGTCTATAAAAAACGTCACGATTAATCAAGGTGTCGATGGGTTGTGAAATAAAAAAATGTTGAAACCCCATCAGGGATGTTGAAAAAAAAATGCTGCGACTCCATAAGCCCGATGGAAGAGTGAGTGGGTGTGCATGGAACGCGGATAAATCCCTCCGGTACACAAGAGCACGAGTGCAATGTCGATGCTAACTCTCGTAGCAGCAGCAGCAACAGCAGCAACGGCAGCAGTCGCAACAGTCTCGCTGTCGCAGCATCAGCAACGACAGCGGGAAAAGCAGAGCGTCCGTTGACAAGTAATTCCTCGCACGAACGGAACGAAGACACGGATTTTCCATCTTTCATTTCCTCTTTTTACCATTTTTCTTTTTATTTACTTTATTTCCATGTTATTCGTCATTCCGTTCGAGGGAGCATCATTCATTTCAACGGAGAGGATAATTTAGGTCGAAGCTCGGGCTCGCGATCGTATTTCTTTCCTGCCGTCGTTTCTCGTACCGCTCTGTGTCTATTATAAACACGTAACACGAGAATGGGAACGGAAGGAACAAGAAAAAAAAAGTTTTTAAAAAACGCGGAGCGAACGTAGGGATGAAATTGAATTAAAGTATGCGTATGGAAAAACCCGAGTTTTCGTTATCCGACGAGAGAGTGAAAAATGGGGTGAATTATTTTCTTCGAATTTTTTTTATCAGTTCTTTCTTTACGAGATCGAAATATTCCGATTGGTTTTTATTCGAAAAATTGTTCTTAAGAATGGCAGTGAGATATGGGAGACTCTGATGATTATTTGCGTTGCAGAATCGAAGGAAAATAAATTTTTAATTTTGTTTAGAAATAGGAAAGTTTATTAATCAACCATCGATCTACCATCTATAGTTATACTACCATAACTGTCGTTATTGAATAATTACTATCATGTTAGCTCATCAAGATAATGATAATAGTAATAATAAAAACAATTATTATTATTATATAGTAGAATAATAATATAATAATATGATTATCACAATAATATTAATATACATTATTAATATATTCATAATATAATTGAAATATAATAATAATAATAATAATAATTATTATTATTATTATTATTATTCGTTTTTTGCGAGAGCAAAATATTTCGATTAAATTGAACTTGGGAATAGGCAAGTTTATTAATAATAATAATACTGCCATAACAATAATTATAACTACTATCTTCAATTAATAATCACTGTCATTTTGTCATTCACAATTATCATTCATATCATCTCTTCCTCCAGTATCTTGCATCGTTCGGATTTCATTTTATGAGGTTATAAACAAGTTCCTATAACATCCCCCGGAACTTCGGTAAAATTCTAAGAAACCTTGTGCCCTAAGATCGTCAATAAAAAAAAAAAAATTAATCCGTCCGACTCGCGTTAAAAGCACGTTCGCCCCGTTCCTCGCCCGGACGGCAATAAATCGTTGGCGAGAAAAGGCGTAACGTCGGTATTATCATTGTCGAATAAAACCGTAAACGAGAACGGTGGGTAAGTGAGAGAAAATAAGGGGAAAATACGTGGTCGGGGATAAGCCGGTTCTGCACAGGCCGGAGAAAACACGAAATTTATATCTCGTCGTTGAAGATTCCCGCGGGGTCGGTTGTGCATAACCAGATGGTTGCATCATGAACCAGGGGTTAAAAGTGAGAAAGTCCGAAGACGAGGAAGAGAGGGTGGAAACGACGACGACGACGACGACCGGAGAGCAAGTTTCTTGAGAGTTAAAGGCAGCGAAAGGCTCCGAGTTGATACGAGAGGGGAGTTTAAAGGGTTGTCGCTCTTTTCTCTCCCTCCTACTCCTCCTCCTTTCTTTCTTTCTCTCTCGCTCTCTCTTTCTCGCCATTATTATACCAAAAGTGTGCATAGCTCAGGCAGCAGTGGATGCAGCAGCGGTGGTGGTAGCGCAATGCATTCAGCCGAGCGCGTGGTTTCTAGGCGTCGGAAGACACTTCGTGTTCCCTCGGACCCGAACAAAAGCAACTTCCGTCGGAGCTCCTCGACGTATTTTTTTTTTTTTTTTTTTAATCGTTTTTTCTCAAAGGGTTTCAAGCTGTTCGACCCGTTAGCGAGCTGAGGCAGTGTTAGACGGTTGTGTCTCGCACGTCTCTTAGTTTTCGGGATCATCAGCGATGTAGATTCGATGTCACCGCGCGGGTCACGAATGAGGACGTTCACCCAGCAGGGCATAACTCTCGATTGTGATTTCTGTCATATTTAGATATTTGATTCGATGGAATACGGGATATTTTCAATTACCGTGATTATGTCGAATATGCGAATATTTATTGTTTATTTATTGATCTATTTGATGAGCTCGTGGAGAATAAGCAAAGCGAGGAGAATTCGGGTTGTTGGTTTTTACGAACTAATAAATCTTGAACCATCAATATTTATTCGTCGATTATTGTATAATAAATAGCATATTAAAATAAAATAAAAATACTGAGAAAATTGAGAATAAAAAAATATATGGAGAAAACAGTAAATAAATGGTAAATAGTATATTGTAATTTTTTTTAAATAATATTTATTTATCACAATAAACAACGGATTTATTCTCGTCATTGTTGTTGTTTTTTAATTTCTTTTATCTTCCATTTCCGAAAATGAAATAATTTTTAACCATGTTCCATTAGTCTATTCGTCGTAACTTCTTTATGCATGGAATTTAGATATTTATTCATCATCCATCAACAGGCTCATATTAATCCCAAAAAGTTGAATAGACAATGAAGCTCGATGAAAATTCAACATAGTCCCGGAAAAGTGACTTTTTTCTCGCCGTGAATGGCACAACATTTCGAGCACGAGCGTCTCGTCAATTTTACAAATTTCCGGAGGTTCATCCCGCTGGAATATAAAATCCACTCTGTATGTACGTGTTTTCGTGACGGATTGTAACTGCATTCGCATGCGTGTACGCCATACCGGAGCGTCAAAGAGACGGTCGAGCAGAATTTTTGGCTTTGTGATGATTTTTTAACAATAATGATTAGATAATTGGATTTTGTAACGTGTCGATGTTTTTCAAATTGAATTTTACCAACACCGGAAAAAATTGACCCACAAACAGTCGTCTTTACATAGATATACATTTCTTATGACGAATCATAGTCCAAGTAAAATAATTATAGATAGTCTCTATATAAATTATATGTGAAATCGGGCATATATAGTCTTTATATGATAGTATAGTGAGCTATATATAATCAATATATAGACTATATATGCCCCATTGCATATATAGATCATATATAGTCTATAGATCGAATTACGGCCCAAGTAAAAAAATTACATAGTCTATATCCAAACTATATATAAAAATTGAGCATAGGTATATAGTCCATGCCCAAATTATATACGTTCCATCGTAAATAGTCTATGCATAAATTATATACAAACTAGTTCGTTCCATTATCATCAAAATAGAAAAAAAAACTCGCTAAACCAAAAAAAAGAAACCAGAAATATTATCCCACCCAAAAAAAAAAAGACACCAACCCGGGATCTCTTTCTTTGGGGTCTTTCGGTCCCCTTGAGGACTTTGGGTCCCCTAAGAATCCATCATAAAATTCATGCCCAACGCGGATCTGGTCAGGCACGAAGTCGTACCTACTTCTGTGCGTTGACTTCTCGCCGTCGTCACAGTTGTGAAGTATGCATTGCATTTTGCGAACTCGCATATGTGTTTTGCACTTTGCAATGATTTGCCGTGGAGTCGGTGAGTTCACTCACGGGCCAATGTACGTCACCCGGTGCTAACCGTGAAACCAGGTGACTGAATTAATTCACTCGTACTTCGCTAATTCATGGAATTCTCCTCTGTGTTGCACGAGCTTATATACATATATATTTGAAGCTAAAACGTATGTATATACGTATAAAGCCGTGTAAAGCTGGCCCTTAATTCCGCACCAGCGGCATAAACACATTCTGGATGCTGTGGGTACGTTTCGCCGTTGGGCATGGGAATACTCGCCCAGCACAAGCCCTTTCGAATATACTGGCTCAATAGTTGCAAGACCATTAGCAGCAGCGTTGGTTAATGGAATGTAATCCATCGCGTTGGATTGTATTCGATATTAATCGAACGGTCGGTTCGCAATTCGGGTATCGAATGATCGAACGCTACCATAGCTGTGAGTTATTTCGTAAGCTGGTAGAAAAACAGTCGGAAATATTTGCGGGTTTGTTTATTTATCGATAGTCCATGGGAATGCTTGTGGGCGATTTTTTCTCGTTTGCCATTGTCATGGGAAAATTCCGTTTATGGAAGTCGGGGCGAGGAGCTTGGAAAATATTGGTGCTTTTTCCGATGGATTTATATTTTGGGATGGGTGTCGAGCTTGAATTTCGTACGAATGTGAATATTATCGGAGATGAAAGGTTTAAAATTGAATCAATGCGAAATATTGCTTTTGAAACTTGTGAAACATTTAACGCGAATGTTCTTAAAAAATGATTGAGATATCAAATTGAATTTTTCTTACACGAATCGACTTATTTTGTATTATTTATTAGTAAAGAATTCAGCGAAGTTCGATCAATGGATTACATTTTTTATATTATTTAAATATTTCGTCGGGCAAAAGTTTTTGAATTGAAGAATAAAAACAAAATAACGATATACGATAATTACGTACAACTTTTTTCGCTTACTTATTTCCTTTTCTTTCAGTCGATGGTGCTTATAAAATGTTGTTCGAGCTAAATTTTGTTATTTTTCTCGTAGAGAGGTGGAGGCAGATTGACGACATTTTTTTCAAATTTTCAATTCGCTCTCGCGACTAGATAACCTCACGACCCAGCAACGTGATTGCCGAGCCGGCCAGCGTACAGTTAATTGAATGCGCAGGATTATTCCTTATCGAGATCGATGTCCTCGTCAATCGTCAGACTGTCTGGGCTTCCGGGTCTCGTGTAGTGAGAATCACCGGAATCACCAGAATATACAGGGTGCTCGAAAAGTATTCATACCGCTGAAGTACTTCAACCTTCCAATTTTACCGAATGAATTGAACTTTTTCCTATCAATTAAATTTCAATTTAATCGGTCGAATTGAATCTTTTTTTTAACTAGAAATCGGTTTCATTAGATCGATCGATCGGGCTGAAGTACGCCGGACGATAGTCCTTCAGCAATATAAAAAAAAGAAATAAATAAACAAATTGGAAAAAAACGAAAAAAATCATATTAATGCCAAAACCAGGAAATAAACAAAAACATGTATTGTCAATAAATTGCTATCACGCTGCTACTCGATCCTAAAAATTCACTATATCCAATTTTTTCAAAAATACTCCCTCGCGCTTCGAATAAATCCAAATAAAAAACGGGATCAAAACGGGATCAAAACGGGATGCGGGATATAAAAACTTGCCAAAAATTACATTTGAAAGATATCAAAATTCGATGAAAAATATTATAAACTGTATATTTTGATACGCCCTGTACACGATAATGGTGCTTTATATATGCGCAATAATAATTTCGAGCCAAGTGCTCAACCTCGCCAATCCGGAATAAGCGATTCATTATCTATGTATATTTCGACGGTACAACAGAGGATTAAATTCAACTTAGAGAAATGGATCGAGCCGGAATCATTGACCTCCCTCGCCTTCCGTAATTAATCCCGCGGTATCGGCAAGCTCCAAGTGCTTCCGGGGTCTTCGGCATCTACCACCCATTATTAAACCTTTCCCGCTTGTGACTATTGTATTTCGAAACATTCGCATCTAATCGCTATTACGAGAACGATACATACGTCTCTCCGACTCAAACGAATTTTTGAAAAATTATTAAATGAAATTAAAAAAAACTTTTCTGAAAAACGCACGAATTAATTTATGTTTCAGTTTGCCGGGGAATCCAAAATTTCGAGGAAACACCGCAGTACACGGAAGTGAATCCGGGCCAGGATGCCAAACTCGTGTGCCGGGTTCTCGCCAAACAGGGCCAATGTATCTGGCAGAAAGATCAAAAGGTATCCGTGACCATTGCAAAAAAACGTTCCATACGAAACAAGAGAAGCCGATATTTTTGTAACTTTTCTCCAAATGGCTGCACTTTGATTGTGAGAAAAAGACAAAAAAGCGTATATATATGGCAGAACGCCTCCATTATTTTTCTTTTCAGAAACAGTCGGCAATATTTTTTTGTGTTGGAGTAACCCTATAACTTCTCCGGATTTTTTTCAAAAATTTTACCACCAACCCCTCCCTCGTATAATAATTTTTGTGAATTCAAAATGAGGGAAACCAGGTGGATATTTTAGGAATTGATGTATTTTTTTTCTCGTATTCTGTGTTTGAATGAAGGAAGCTCCTATAGAATTTCACAATGGGATCTTTATTGTTCATATTTAAAAATACAATATATAAGATAATATACAAATTAAAAATATATATATTCGACTCGACAAACATCAAAATATCGATCTTTTCACGGGAATAATTGATTTTTTCATTTTTTTTCAATAAGAAAACATTGTTACACTCAAACTTTTTTTGAATTCTCAGTTTCGAAAATAAAGAAATAAAAATAAAAAATATTAGCAACAAAGATCCCATTTTAAAGTTCTACAGGAATGCATGATAATCCTTTCAAACCCAAAAAACAACAGAAAAGAATTTATCAATTTAAACATTTTTTGCATGTCTCATTTCTGATTCTTTACATTTTTTAAAAGCCACGGCCAATGTTTTTAGGTTCCCCCAAACTAAAAAAAAAACATTGCCCACTGTTTCCGAAAATGTGAGAGCTTTGACCCATCTGAATCAAGAAGTTCTGCCCGGCATATATCCAAAGAAGTGACCAAAAAGGTTTGCCTCTCGTTACGAGGGTGTAACTCTTCCGTGTGGCCTGATTCCCACCACGTACCGGCTCCATGCACCGGGTTATCTACCGCTCTCACCTCACGGCACATCCAGATGCTTCATGGGTATCCAATGGGTACAGAGTACATTCACCAACCTTCAAACACACGTACAAATATATATCTTCGCAGCCAAGCGGGTGGGGTAACTCCTTGATTGGAGATGAGACTGAAAACAAGACGAGTTCCCGTTCGTAGATAGCTGCAGAAACTCCGTTGCACGCATTCTTTATTTCATTCTTTCCTTTCGTCAAATCCAACATTGTGTACCATACCATAGCGAAGAAACGGATGGTAACCCGAGTGGCAAAGCGCGGACGAGAGAAAGAGAGAAAGATAATGTGCAGACGCGGAAAGATGGGAAAATTCAGGGGTTGGGGGTTGGTCCGGAGTGAGCGTTCGCGCGTAAGAAAGAAGAAAAATACTTCGAGGAGAGATATCCAGCACAAACCGGCTTCCAAACCCCTGACCTCCCACCCTAGCTTGCACCCCTAGTCATCTTATTTACTCAGTCCAAGATCCCCAACGTCGTCGTGCTTTTTTGCTTCCTTTTTTATCCTCTTTTTTTTTTGTGCGACGCTTCGTTTTCAAGAACTGTACTCATTCCTCGGCACATTCTTCCTTTATTCCCGGAAAATAGTCTCAAGGGCAACGTTTGAATTACATTTATTTAATTAACGCTAATATTGAAACAATAATCTGGATATCCAACGTCTGGATGATGGAACGAAATACGGTTGGAAAGATTTTTTATGTTGATAATGTTTGGTGTCGCGGTTCAATCGTTTTTACGGTTTTATTGGAATATTATGAAGCAACCGTTTGTAATTTTGGTATTAATTTTGCAACCACGGCTTATCAACGCTTGGTCGAAGCTCGAGACGCGTCGAAGCACCGGAATACTTCTTCGTTAAGAGGATCACCGTTGCCATATTAAAATTCACTGGACTCGCAAGACCTTTGAATAAGAACCCGACGTAAATGAATCTACTTATCGAATGACACCGTCGCGACAATTATTTACCCCGATCTTCGCGATATTCACTCGACCCGGCAACATCGACCACATCTTTTCCACCCTTCTCTCAAGAAATACATTATTTTCCAACCCCCCGACAATTCTCTTTCGTTTTTCTCAGATCCCATCTCGAGGGTAAAATTTGAATTACATTTATTCAATTAACGTTGAATCCACAAAGATACAAAGAAAGAGTGGAAAAAACAAGACTGGTAGATGGCTCGACGATTCTCGGGAGACGGAAAATTACTCGCTTTTATCTCGAAGAATAAGAAAGAAACGTTTCGAATCATTATTAACGTTTGTTCGACGTCGTTTCCGGGACTCGGGGATTTTTCCCCGGTAGTTTCGTCCTCGATTCTTCCTCCTCGACGCTTCGCGGATTTTTCGGTCCGATATTTATGATTTTTGTTTTTGTTTTTTGTTTCCAACGTCGGCCATTAGCGCAACCCAGGCCATCGGCCAAATCGGGTTTCCTCCGGCGCGTTCCATAGTGCTTTAACCCCTCTCCTCACCTTCCGCCGCGCAACGACTCAACCTCTGGCCGGCCGAGCTTTCTCGGTACAGTAGCGCGGTGTACATCTGCCAGTCAACTCCAATATACGGATATTGCTGGTAATGGTAGCCACTGGTGGCCATTTCCGAGTTCGCGTCACCCAAGAATTTTTATCCAAGAGCAATTTGACGTGCTGATGCCCTCCAACCCACCCTTTTCACCACCCCATCTACCGCAGAGTGGACTGTATAGACTCCATCGTTGCTTCTGCACTTTTCGAACTCACGTTTAATATTATTTGGGTTATTTTTGTTCTGGTTTTTTACTTGTTTCTCCGTACTTTATACAGTGAGGGGAAATCTGGTGGAAGGCACTGAGAGAGAGCATGTGACAAAGTCCTGTGAACCTACGACAGGTCGTCGGTACCTTAACCCTATAAGTGTTTCGTGGGGTCGATTCGAACCAGAGAGAAAAATCACTTTTTGAGGATTTTTTATTGTATTACCAGACTTATGCATTTGGTTATTAATTTTTTAACGTTATTAAGAGAATTAATTGTAGGTTGGGGAAAACGATTTTGCAATAAAAATTAACTTAACGGTGGAGTTTTGGATGCAATAAAATTTGTTACCACAATTAACTTATACCACGACCGCCCCCCCCCCCCCTTTTTTGTACTGGTACCACTTGTACTCAGCGAATTATCTCGCGTTGTTCGTTGAACCGAAATCACGTCTCTGTCTCCGTGAAGGCACGAACACGTCTTGGATCTTATCGGCTATTACCGGAGGCGTTCGAAGAAATTTCGCAGCCTCAGACACGCGTTAACATTTCTCCAGCGAAAATTTGCGAAACAGTGCACTGTAATTTTTTACCACAGTCAAATAAATTTTACGCACGACCTATGATTTTTTGTATTTGCAAAATATGAGATTCTCTTTGTATTTTATATTGCCGGAGCGAATTAAAGTAAAACAGCTTCATTTTTATTGAACGAAATAAATTAACTCTCCTGCCGTTTTTAAATATTTCCTCACTTTTCATAATAAAAATACACGGGAAAATAGTGAAACAGCGTGAATCAGGATGACAGTGCAAGCTTAGTCATTTTTCATGGATTGTCACGCAATTGTTCTTCCCTCCGAAGCTCTCATTACGACCGCGAGCGTTCAGCGATGAACGATAAATTAAAAAATAAATAAATAAAAAATAACAATGAAAAAAACCCGTCGAAAACTCGCGCGAAGTACGAAACGCGTATGCACTTTACAACACATGCACGGGTACAATCGAATAATCCGGGGGTAACAAAATTGTAATTGAGTTTGCTCATTTCACGGTTGCTCGTTGGTCGTAACACGCCGCTGGCGTTTTCGTCCTTCCGCCGATGACTCTTCGGTTCGTTATCGCAGTTAGCGACCATAAATCCATCGACAACTTTTTTCACCTTCGCGGAGCCATCTGGTAGTAAACACAACGGCTAAATTTTGATGAGAAAGCTTGCTTCTTTGGAAATAAGTGCGATAGTGCCATGATTACGTGCAGGAAAATTGGAGATCGCGTTTGACAAGAAAGTTTATTGAAGTAAAAAATACAATAAATTTATTCATTTATTAATTTATTTATTTATTTTCCATTTATTCATTTATTTATTTATTTATTTACTTATTTATTCGTTTATTTATTGATATCTGTCCACCTCCGATAACGACGTGATTCTCGTAATTCTCTTTCATCCATCAATATCTGGCACTCTCGTTAGTAGCCTCGGTAGTTGCATTGCCGACGTCTGCATCAGTCGTTTCCGTACGTTCATCAATCATCGGGTTATTCATTGACCTATGGGCATGCGCTGAATTTGCATAGTTCCATTCCAGACTTATTGTACGGATTGATAAATTGAATAATGTTCGGAACCGATTCATTGAGACTGCGAGAAGATATTTGCAGCGCGTGCCAATCTCGGACTTGGCAACCGGAATTTGATTCGCGAATTCTTTTTATCTTAATTGTGTCAACACTGACAATCATGCCAACTAACGGTATTGAGATTAAGGCCGCGGTCTTGTGTAAAATGAAAAGTTCTTGTTCACGTTTTCACGGTCGAAGCTTTTGTATCCACTTTTCCTCACTCTTAGATCAAAACAATATTCCGTAACTCCGCTGACGTTTGCGGTCGTCATCGGAACTACAAAACTCATTACCGCATGTTTCATGCGATTCCCGGTGCTAAATATACTCCCCAACGTATATCCTTTTCGACATCACGATCCCAACCAAACGCGGCTGAAAACGAGGCTTCCATTTCAACCCGAATCAAACAAAATCGAATCCAACCAACTCCCACAGCCCCCACTGGACCACCCCTAGAAAATAATATAGAGTCTCCATCCGCCATAGAGACACATAGCGGGGGTCCGAGAATATTAGTATTATAAATCATAACGACGTGAGTATAATTGCTCTTTCCAACTGATTGCGATTCTCTTCGAACCAACCCCCTCCCCCCACCCTCCATCGGCTTCATCAACGTAATTCCGAGACTGGGGCATCAACCACGCGAACGTTCTTTTCCTTCATCGAAAACTTTTCCGCGCCCCGGTCACGTCTCCTTTGCCTTTTTTCGCCACCCCCGCGAGCTCCCACCCCCGTCGTCCGGCTGGCCGCTTCCACCTGCACCCTCGATTCGACTCTCCTTTCATATAATCGTCTTTTCGCCACGGCCGTGATTAAGTTCTCTCGCCGGGTTGCTCTCGAGCGTACACAAAGAGAGCTCTCGCGGTTGGTGCGCGGAGAGAAAAAAAAAAGGAGCCCGACGGGGGTAGTCGCGGAAACCCGACAGGAGAGAGAGGGAGGGTGTGGGGGGAAAGGGGGATGACGCAAACGAGCTTTCGACGATGGTTCATAGGAGCTCGCGAGAGTAACGAGAGAGGTTAGTGGACCGAGCGAGAAGGGCTCGGTGCAAGTCCGAGAAAGAGGCTCGACGTCGCTAACCCTCGGAGTTCAAGGGGGTGGAACGGTGGAACGGGGAGGCGAACCGGGACGGGGTGGTGGCCCAACAATTGGCCGCGTAATATGCGTCAAACTAAAAGATCGACGATCCGTCGGCCTGGAATCGAGCGGTCGTTAATCAACGTTTTCCCGAACACGTAAATATAACGCGAGAGCGTTTCGGTGGCAGAAAAGACGGGGCGAGGGGAAGGGAGGGGATGGAAACCCGTAGCGAAGGGTTGGTATGCGAGTGGAAATGGACGAGGTCGGGGGCGAGGAAAAATTGGATAAAATATAGCGCACTCTCTCGCGATGTATAGATGCATTGTTTTTTTATTTTTTTTTTTTTTTTTTGGTGGGACGGACGTGTGTATGGATATATTTGGTTTTGGTATGACGGACTGGGTCACCGGATCTCCATAATCCGTCCTGTCATGGGCCCTTGACGAATGAATGAGCCTCTCGAAGCACTCGCGCGCCTCGTTTACACACACCCGCGCATTGCCACCGGATTATTATTGTTATTTGGTGTTTTGTGTCTGGGTAATTCGCGGATGGAGATAATCTGATTTTTGACAGGGTGTTCCAGCTTGTATTTATCCGTAAAACCGGGCTATTCAGAAACTATGGAGTTTGAAAGGTTGTCAAACATTGCGAGGATGTGTCGACATTTTGTTAGGTTTCTAACTGGTTCCTTCTATTTATCATTAATTAGAAATTAAGAATTTGGATTAAAATTGAATATTCATTGGTATTTGAGATCAATTCCTCTTGTATTTTAATTTTCGAGGTCCTATTTTTTGGTGCGAACATTTATTTCGTTATCATTCGTATTTTTCTGTCATTTTTTCATTGCCCTCCATGTTGTATCGAAATTTTGACAATTCCCAAACTTCTCAAAGCTCTCACTATTCGATACCAATTAAATGTTAACAGATGATCATCATTCAATATAAAGAAAATCAAATTTTCACAATCATTTTATTTTCAAGCTATTTATTTTCGGTGCGAAAATTTGTGTTTATTCATCGTTCGTTTATCCTTTTTTGTTTCTCCTTTTTGTTGGCTCTTCACACACGGGGGCATGGTAATTCCGCGTTAACGGAGAAAGATTTTACGCCACTTGAATTCTTGGCACTGTAACATCGGCATATTAACCCTCTGCTCCTTCAACCCTCCCCGTTCCTCCGGATTGCGAGCGAGCCAGCTGTCTGGCCGATAGTGGCCGACTCGCTACGTTCTTCCCCCGGTGGTAACTATAACCCTCTATGTAGCATCACCGCATACATATATAAATGCGTTACATAAAATCGAGAATCGAAGTTGGCTGGGTTCTTCGCGGCGATCAACCGCGAAGCGGGGCATCAATTTTGGCGAGAAGGCCGATGGCTCTTCACCGACCATGCCCGTTGCTTTACGTTTCTCTTTTTTTTCCCCCATTCTCAGTCGTTATTCACAGCCGTTGTTCGCGTCGAGCATTTTCTCACAGCTCTGCAATATTATTGCATCACGTACTATTCACAAACCTTAACATTTTTGGCTCAAACTCGGTGCATTTGTCTTCTTTTCCTCATTTTTTCACGTCATATGAAATGAACGTCTTAGTGAATGGATATCAAGTATCCGATGATCCAAAGTATCCCGTATTTATTTCGCGACAACTCAATAGTCGCACTCATTGCTTCATTTTCGATGAAACAAAAATCGTCCTCCCTCCAGAAGCCAATAATTGTTTCATTCCACAGATTTTTAATCCAAATTTCTCTCGTATAATTCCGATCGCTTTCCCAGAACACGTCAAAAGGGGTCTTAACGTCCTCGCAACCCCACAGCCTCGTCACCGGCACCGGCAAATGCCATTGAGACCCCACAAGGTACGAGATTGATACGACGTGAAAGCCAGACTTACGAAGAAACCATCGGCGAATGAGGCAAAATCGATTAACGGTCGGGGAAATTTCGCGCACGACCATCGGGATTCGCAATTTTGCACATAAATTTCAATCAGCGGAAGCTTTAAAAAAGCGACGGCAGACGCGGGGGAGGAAAATCGCCGAGCGATAGCCGACGGGAGAATTCACGTGCTGGCACAGCTATCACGTGCAGAGCCGCACGATCGTGCATCCCACAAATGTGTGTATAACACGTTGGCAGACCCTTGTAACATCGGTATGGACTATGGCTTTGCGGATTAAACCGCGAAAAACGGATTACGGAGGTTGATAAAAAAATAGTTTAAAAAAAACAAGATTTTTAATTTAAAAAAAAATAGCAATGATAACAAAATGATAGAGATAACGGTTATGGGGCTGTGCGTCGCGGATATGGTGCTCGCTGGATTCCCGTCCGAGCCTTCGGTACAAGACGCGGCAAAATATTCATGGAAAGCCCCTGGTTAGGTATCCCATCGTATAAAATGTTCATTTGGAAGGTTTCCCTCCCGAGTCTTTTATCTCCTTCTTTTCTTCTGCATTATGAATCGGTCGACTGTCCGTCTTCGCCTGACAAAAGTTTAACCGCTATTCCCGTAAGGGTTGTGGCAGCTGCGGAACAATGAGGAAGGTTAGTCGAACGTGGCTTCGTGGCTGAGGGGTGAAATCGAATAAGTGCATGAGAAGCGGTTTCGGGGAACGACGATTTTAGCTTTGAACGAATTTTAATCAATTATTATCAGGTTATAGTTAGTTTTCTACATAGTCTAAAACTAATAAAAATAAAATAAAAACAGACTGTTGTACTTATTTGGTTTTGAGTACGAATCATCATCTGGTTTTGTTTACGGATGCGAGACAATTTATAATAAAATTAGATTTTACCGATAGAAATGTTTCAGGAAAACTTGCAAAAAAATATAATATCAGTCTCGTTCTTTTTTTTTTGACAGAAAAACGGTGGACTTATTTAGTTTTTCCGACAGAATGAACTCATTTCGTTAGGTTAATCTCGTTTCATTTTTCCCGTACTGAAAATTACCACCAACTCTGTGTTTAAGAGCAATATTTGCAATCTAAATTACTAAAATCTCATTCAATCTAATTTAAAAAAAAAATTGACTTACCCTCCTTTGTCTCGAAACCACAGAAGTATGATTTATTTGATTTGCGATAAATCAAATTTTTTATTTCACACGGTATGCACCTGCGTTTCTGCGTGTATATAATTTTATTGCATATTCAGTGCAGTGTCGATTTGTTGATAGCAACTCGCGTGTTGGAATGTCGCTGAGGCAATTAAATTTTAGTAGATTTGTTGCTCGTTATTCGGTGACCTCGTTAACTCGCGATATGTGGTTCACACAGAATATTCCGGTCGCTGTTTCATTGATAATAAAAGCCGTTGTTGACAATTTCACTTATGACTCTATATTTCCCATTACCAGATCAAACTCATAGCCTTTGACAAGTGTTTGTTTTTCAAGCTTCAACACGAGTCGAGTATTTTATTTCGTTATCGTTTCCCAAACTCCACTGCCATCATTTTTATGACAGCTTTTCCAAAGCCTCTTAATAATGATATAACGTTTACTATTTTTTTACCGATCCGTCTTCATCCTGGATCACGAAAAATCTCTCTAAAACCGCTCAATTACATCATAATCTTGAGGGACCGCGAAGAAAATAAAATTAAAAGAAAAGTGATCGAAACTTCCCCATCCCCGAGTAATAATTCATTGTAAGATTTTTTTTCGACGTATCATAAATAGGTCAAACTCTTTCTCGAGCAAACCGCATCGCTCGGATCCCCTCAAGCTGCTAATTGAAGAAAATAAATGGATTACCAAAGCCCCGGTGAACTTTGCCAAACTCCACCGCGTGTCCGTATAAAAGATCTGTCTTTAATCCAAAAGAAAACCTAAAAAAAAATTTAAAAAAAAACAAATTCAACCCCCTTTACAGCGCGATAAATCCGAGCTTTTCTACATATGTGAACCAATGATAAGAGTTGCACCGACATAAAACCGAGATAAGATAAAAGAACGAACAAAACAACAAAAAAATAAACGTCGAAAGGAATAAAATAAAATGTTATACGTGGTTCGAGCATCTCCGTGGAGCAAAAGAGCGCCGCAGTGCAGCACATAAATTTCAATCAAGGAAGCTTTAAAAAAAGGTAACGAAAGCCGTGTGGGAATGGAGGGCGGGAGATAGCGGAGTGGGGGGGGGGGAGAAAGGGAGCGAAAGCAAGAAAGAGCATCGCGAAGAGAAACTAGTCCGGGGTTGAAGAGGCGGGGGTGGATGATGTTGCGGTGGTGTGGGAAAACGAAGCTCGGGGGCTTCTATTAGGTAGCGGGGTAACGCGGCTATTAAACTCGGTGCCCTCCCCCGGTTTACCGTAGTGCAGTATAAGTTGAGGTTGTGCGCCCTTCTTCGGGATATGACTCTGCGGAGAAGGCCAAAGGCGTTGAATAAAGACGAAGCGAGGTAATGAAGAGATAGACGGAATTTAAAAGAAAAACTGTACGACGAAAGTGCATATTTTTGTTGTAGTCCGCCATTTTGCCGATCTTCCGTTTGATACTTTAGTGCGCGTGGCGCCCTCTGGCACGTGGCGGGTCTTTTGAAATTTTTTCGTCGTTGACGGTAAGCCGCTGGCGGAAATATCGACGGGTGAGAAGCACGTTGTCACGTTCGAAGGTCCTGAGCACGATCTTGGTTTGGATCTTGGAGAGTTGGAGGGCGAAATAGTCGCGGTTGAAGGCTGATGGCGACGGAAACGGAAACGTGGTTCGTTGAAATGTCGCCTGTTAGAATGTTTCGGAGATTTAGGAGTGAGATTGGTCAAGATGGGCGCTGTCGTCGATGAGATTTGGTAAAAAGTAAGCGCTTGAGCGATTCTGATGTTTTCGATGAAGTAAGCGTTCGTAAAATGGCGGCAATATGGTCGACCTACCAGGTCCGTGTTTGCATTTCCCTCGCGCTGCCAATTGAGTTAATTACTTTTTTTATATGATTGCATAAGCTGCAATTTCGATTTTCGAATTTTCAATTATAAATTACCAATAAATAAATGCAATCTCCTCGATACAGCCCATGTTACTATTCCATAAGATCCAGGCTCTATTCGCGATAGATTCCACAAGCTCCACCATCACTCAGGACTCATCTTAAAGACACTATTTCTCACAGAAGCTCTTCGGCTCCATTTTTCCTAGACTCTCCATCGGAAGTCGCATGGGGCAGACCTGTTCGCCGTTCCCCATTCCAGCGATCCTCCCCGGCCCACCCCCCAACCCGGACGGTCATCCCACCCTCTTCTACAAATATTTAACATCGTCTCAAAACCACCTCACAAGCGAGAACATTCTTCATACCCAAACATTTATGTTCCCCCACAGTTCTGCTACCCCATTACGATGGACAAGGACAAGCGGAGGGTTGGAAGGGCGGGTGGGGAGCAATGGTCCAAGTACTCGGTTTTCATGCTACGCGTGAAACGCTGTTTCGCGTGTAAATTCGTGGAACGTTCGTCAAAGGACCAACAGACGTTTGAAAAGCGTTACCCCGTAAAAAAAAATACTCTCCTCGCGACGCACTCGCGGTGATGACGTTAAAAAAGTGTTGTACCGGCTACCGGTAACCAAAGTTTTTTTATTTTTCCACCCAATCCTCCCGCGTACGTATACTCGTTTGATCCCGAAAGCTCATCCGGTTCTCTCGAAGAATTAAACGCGTGCGCTTAAGGGGGGGGGGGGGGTGCGCGTGGTTGCACACGGTGAAGGTGACTCGGTTCTCGTAATTTCCGTGCAGGTGTCGACAGTCTCGAACTGTAGCTTCACGGTGAGTACTGGATTATGCCTGCTTGCACAAAGGTTACCGTACAAACTCGCGTGAACACATGCACTCCCGCGAAGAGCTCTTGTATTATGCAAAAGCGGGCGCCCCGAGGAGGAGGAGGAGGAGGTGGAGGCGCAGCGAAGCGGAGCACCGAGAACCCGCGCGACCCCCAACGGCCGAGAACCGCAAACTCGGAAACTCGCGGGGTTGAAAGAAGACGGGGGCGGAAAAAATAAAAAATGACCCGAATGAAAAAAAGAAGAAGAGGAAAGAAAAAAAATAGAAGGAGACGAAGAAAAGTGAGTTGACTGTGTATACGCAGCCGCTTGGGTAGCAGACATGTATCTACCTTGCAGAGATTTCTTTTGAATTAGGTATACAGCGACGGGGAAAAAGTTTGCGAAGCAATTTTAACCGCTGATGCCTTGGGCCTGGGCGTCCTCCCACGGTGGCGCGCGGACTTAATAGAATCTCCGGCGAGGAAACGCCGAGGGAGAAAAGCGGTGAGATAGGGGGAGAGAGAGATTTTTCTCGCGCCACTCGCCGAAAGATACGCAATGACTCGGGAAGGAGGAAAGAGTGACCGAGTGCTCCGGTGTTTTGCGAACGTAAGGAAAGACCGTGGGTTATTTCGAGTAATTTTTTTTGAGAAATTATCCGTTGACTTGCAGTTTTGGCTTATTTGGATTTTTATATTGATAGCAACAAAGATAACCGTGCAAGATTTATTCGTTTTCCTGTGGAAAAAAATATATAGCGTTAAAAATGAATAATACGAAAATAGATACAATGCTTTTTGTATTTTAAAACATAGATATTCGTCTTTCAAGTATATTGGGACGTTCAATGGTCCCAAAAAATGTAGCTCTAAGCCTAAAATTATTACATTAAATTATACCATATTCTGATTATTATTATTATTATTATAAATATTATTAGTAACATAATGATGTTAATAACACGGAAATAATAATAATAATAATAATAATAATTATTATTATTATCATTATTACCGAAAAAAAACAATTTCACATATTCCTCCTACTTTCAAGATGAATTATCAATTATATTTAAGATATTGGTACCAAATTTCATATACAATAAATTTCCGCACCGATTATATTTCAATTATCATGAGTAAATATTGAATTCCGTGAAATAAAAAATAATCTCATAATTTACTTCATACAAATATTTTTCTTTTCATTCTCATAACGAAGCGGCGATGACAATAAAACGACGATGAGATTCCCCATCTGTTTATTAATCCCTATATCGCAATTGTCAATGTAGAACGAAGCTACATTCATTTCTCTAGTTACTCAACAGCATCGACAATGCAAAACCAATCCAGACCTCGTTCCCCGTTAATTGCTTCTCATCCCAATAATACGGAGAAAGAATACAAAAAAAAAATATTATCATCAAACTTTCGTGCTAACGAATGCGGTTCGAAAGTGGGTAATTTGAAAATTGCCCTCATTTGCGACAAACTAGTCGGTGTGACTGATTGCGAGGGATGCTCGGTACATTTATAAGCCCACCACACACAAACACCCACACACACACACACGCACACACGTGTGTGTGTGTGTATTGCTCTCGTCACCATCAGAGCGATGTAAATATTTGCGTTAAATGCTGCAACATTATAATTACACCGGCGCGTTACACGATAGCGTGTACGGTCGATGGTCGGACCGGTTGGTTGGAGTGCGTTCCATCGTGCAGAGTGCGAGACTCGTTGAACGCATGACGACGAACGCGACAGACGCGCACCAATACTATACACGCACCATCCAAACCGGCATCCGGGCCGGCTTCGATGGACCGCGCGGAGGCGCATATCCGTAACAATCAGGCTCAGTGCGTGCGGTCAGTTTTCCGTCGTTCTGGAAAATTTGTAGCGGGCTAGCCGTCGCGTATATGTGCACCGAGGCTCGGGAAAAGCCCCATTGTGCGGGACCGCGGCTCTAACCCTAACAAAATATGTTTCACGGTGAATCTGCAGTGTGTGCCGCGTGGACTGTGTATGGGATTTCGAGTTCGCGTCGAGGCCATTGGACGGCGGGGCCAGGGGAGGGGAGGTCGCAGTCACGAAGGAGAGAACCGCCCTATCCGTACCGCAGGTTCCGCGTTTCGGAGTATGCATTAATTTCCATATTAATACACGGAGGAAATCCGTTTTAATGACATCTGGATTAGAGAAAATGGAACGGCGCGCTTGGGGGCCAACGCGTAAGAGCCCGAGAGCTTGTCATGAACTATGTATACCTGTAGTTACGTTTTCTGTATGTATATTTTAATCTATATGTATGTACCTACTATAGTAGATATATATTTATATCAAAATATACATACTATTTGGAGCATGTGTGTATCCATATCTAGGTTATTTCTCCCTCACTCTGTCTCTCTCTTTTTGTGTATGTATAGGTATATAGAGAGAGAGAGAGTGAGAGAAAAATAACCTAGATATATATATGCTCCAAATAGTAGATATATGTATATCAAAATATACATACTATTTGGAGCACATATATATATCTATGTCTAGGTTATTTCTCTCTCTCTCTCTCCCTCCCACTCTCTCTCTCTCTATATATATATTTATTTTGATATATTATATATCTACTATTTGGAACATATATATACATCTATATCTCGGTTATTCTCTCTCTCTCTCTCTCTCTCTCTCTCTCTCTCTCTCTCTCTCTCTCTCTCTCTCTCTCTCTCTCTCTCTCTCTCTCTCTCTCTCTCTCTCTCTCTCTCTCTCTCTCTCTCTCTCTCTCTCTCTCTCTTCATCTCTCTTTTTCTATATATATATATATATATATATACAGAGAGAGAGAGAGCGAGAGAGAGAGAACTGCGTGAAGGTAACACCGACATTGCGGACGATATAGGATTGAGGAATTCAGTAGGGCAGAGTGTACGGGAGGCTGTGGCTGCTTTTAACCCCTCACCTCTCGGCCCGTTCCGGGTCCGCGGGGCTTCCGGTTTTATTTACAACACCCATCGACAGATCCCTAGAGGCACCCAGAGAGAGAGAGAGAGAGAGAGAGAGAGAGAGAGAGAGAGAGAGGGAGAGAGCAACCAGGGGGAGGGAATTCCGCGACGACTATCGAGATTGTGCCGAGGGAAAACCGGTGAGAGCGACGACGGCGGATGGAAAAATATAGGAGCGAAGAAAAACGAACCCCGCGCTGCGGTTACGAACGTTCAACCACTATCCGTTACATTTTTTTTTTTTTAAGCATCCTATATTTTTTTTCTCGCTTATTCGTGTTACTTACTTTTTTTCGTTGCGCGTTCGGTTTTCTTTTGTTTTCGTGTCTTCGATAACGTCGGTTCTGCGGGGAAGATGGGGGTGTGGGGAACCGGAAATGTTGATGATGCCGGGGGTGGGTGGCGGCGACCGAGCTTTAACGGAATGAAAATTGAGTCTCGGGGCCTTCGGTTGATGAATTATTCGATGAACTATGAGGGAAATGAATTTTTTGCGGGGGATAATTTGATTACACGGTTGATCGGGTTACGGCGTGCTTTTATTATAATGCGATGATAAAAATAATGCAACGTCGTGATGTTACATGTTTGAGGGACTATATTTTGTCCTGATTTCCTGAGTGATTCTGGATTATTGGTGAGCTCATGGAATATCATCATTTCGTGTAAATAAATAATTGCTTGGAATTATTCTTAATTGCTTAAAAAATTGGAAATTGTTTATTCTTGTCCAAATAATTACACGTAGTTAATTAATTTGTTTAAAAAATCGAAAATGAAAAATGTCTGTGTTTTTATTATATAGATGCTTGTCCGCCATTGAAACAAAGACATTTCTCGACGATTTAGTCATTTGATAATAAAAGTATTTGAAATACATTTTAATTTAATGAACGTCCATCTCTGAATTAGTTTCTCACTCCGACGTCTGCATTAAAAACATGAAATATTCGAGTAATAAAATATCTAAGATAAAGATTAATTAACCTCATGATGCATTAAATTCTGGTGTTTTTCGGACAAACGCTTACCGGAGCAGCGGACGAAATGCGAAGCTTCGGGCCGCCCCAGTGAAAGCACCGATAAAAATCGCCCGAGGCCCGAGCGAAGAGACGCAGACTCGCCGCACGAAGACGGTGCAGAAAGTAAACTCGATCCGAAAGATTTATGCTCTTCACGGTTTCTCATTACCCTTTTCCCAACGTTTCGGCGCGCACCCCCCTCGCTCTCTTAGGATGAGAGAGCTATACACGTGCTTTCGTCCTCGCGGAGAGTGAATATTTATGAAAGATGTAAATAACCGGTAGATCATTTTCCTGGGCACCAGCGCCACGGAATAAATATATATAAATATATACAAATGAGGGTAACGCGGCGCCCTCGGGCAGTCCTGACAGCGTGTCGTTCTTACAACCCTCCGTGGTATCAATACGAGACTCGGCCACCCTCCTGTCCAACCCTCACCTCGACTCTCACTCGTTTCCATCCCCTTCGTCGGCATTTTTCAACCGAGAAATCTCTCGCATTGTTTTCCTTTCACTGGCAAGCTCGGGATATCCAGTTTCACGGCTTTTCCCATGTTTGTCGGAAAATCAAGCAACGTTTTCGTTGTTATCTCGGGAAAAACAATGGAAATCCGAAGATTTTTGAGGAATCTGGAAACCTTGCGGTCTATTCTGCGGACTTAATGTCGTACGATGATCTTTTTGAACTGGACGGATTGTGATCGAAGATCTTTAATGAGATTTGTTGAATAAAAAATGAACTATTGGGGAAAAGAGCATTTTTTTTAAATACATAAATGAAAGGTTATTTTCCGCTGCGTGTAATAAAGAGAAAGAAATGAAGAGAAACTGAAATAAAGATAAGAGAGATTGATAAAGATAAAGAGAAACAAAAAAACGAATATTACAAGCTTTTCAATGGGAACGAGATAATCAATCGTTTTTTTATCTCCAACGATAACCCGCAGTGGTCATCTGCGAATTTTTCACTTTTCATTAATCCATCGCTACAAGGCCATCGATAACTTCCCCATCCCCACCGACCTCGGGTCACCGCAAACATCCCTCGATTGCCACGAATTTCTCCCAAAGATCGAGAAGCATTTCGCTCCCGCGGAAATTTCAGAATCAACTTTGGTCGTTCATCGCCATGAATAAGACATTGAATTTTTTTCTCCTATTTTTCTTCTTCTTTTTTCATCCGCGTTCCTTCGGAAAGGAAGATTCGCCGATGAAAATGGACGAAGGAGCGCGAGGGGGGGTGGCGGAACGAGAAAGGGTGGGAAAAGAGCGACGTATAACGGTTTAGGTTTGCCGAGAAGTTTCATGAAGCGACATAAAAGCTTCAGTTGCTTCGGCTGTTGGAATTCTCACTGTGTGTGCGGGGTTGCTGCCACGGGAAGAGAAAACTGCGGGGATGAAGAGTACCAGGAGGAGGAGGAGGAGGAGAAGGAAGGGGCGGAGGGGGCGGAGGCAGGATGGAATGGAATCGCGATTCGAAACAAGATCGATTGAGGGGGGAAAGCTTGGCAGAGGCAGCGAGAACCGTAGAAAAGCGTAGCATATAGCCGCGGGGTGAGGAAGAGTGGGATGAGGGGGGGTGGAGGGGGCACAAACCAACCAGTCCCGTTAGTGCGATCTATTTCGTTGCTCTCAATGTGATTGCTGTTGGGTTGCTTCTCTGCGGCTGGATCCCGAGCCGCACTCGTCGAGCCCCGATACCGAAAGCTCGCCGGAAGCTCGACTCTCGCAACCCCTCCGACAACCATTCCCCCGCCCCCGAGCCTGGTCTCCACCCCGAAACTCGCATTCTCTACTCTTATCGGGCTCTTTCGGCCCTCGGGCCGGGTACCTTTACTTTCTTCGATGAACGCGAGCATTTCGCAGCGCGGCCAAAATCATTCGCGGTTGCTGCGTGACTCGGAAATTAAAGTTTCTCTTTTGGAAAGGATACGATCTGTTGTTGATTTTATTTTTTAGGGTTTCATCGTTCGCTGCTCGATCGTAAATCAAGTGGGAAGATTGTTTGTGGTATATTCGTTGTGTTATGAATATTATTTCGTTGTGAATATTCTTTGTGTCTTCGCACAATTATTGATAGGAAATTAAGCAAGAATCGTTGGAGAGGTTTTTATTTTTTGAGTATTTAAAAATTTTTTTTCTCATTTTTCGGTGCACTTGTTTAGACTTCCTGAAATCTCCCGCTATTGCATTTCGTTTATTTTATGTTAATTCCGTATCTTTGATTCTATTTTTTTGTCAAATATTAATTCAAAATTCTCTGAAAACATTCTTACGGTTTCTTCTTTTGGAGAGCACATTTCTTTTAAATACAGATTCTGAATTATTTTAGTACTTATTTTGATCTAGATCAACATGTCGTTTTGAATAAGAAACTGTATAAAAGAGATCTTCGCCTCCTGCCAGCATCCGGTAATTCGTCCTTCACCCCTCCGCTACAAACCATCGTCACGTATCCAAAAATCCCCAACAACTGCATGCATTAAGATTGATCCACTGCCATCCACATCCCCCAACCGCGAGCTTCACAACCCCGCTACCCCTCCCCAACCCTCCGAGCCCATCCATTTTTCAACCCCGACATCAAAATCATCATCCCTCCGTCAACCCCAAACGCAATTCCACATCGATATTTCAAAAATATCGGACAGATATTATTAACTGTAACTCAATATAAATATATCCCCGCATCCCCGAGCCAATGTGACACGTCGTCCTGCATCGAACCGCAGAAATCGTGATGCGAATAAGACGCGAAAGATGGGAGAGGGACGAAAAAATCGATTGGCAAAGGAGTAACGTATAAGTTCGTACAAGCTCGTCGGAGCTTTCTGGATTTATCTATCCATCTCGTTGCTCTCAATGTAATTGCCATTGCCTACTCCCTCTCTTTTCCTCTCTCTCTCTCTCGTTCGTGCTGCGTCGAAGCCACCCCCGCGAGTTTGCCGGGGTCGAGGGGGAAGAAAGGCTGCACGGATAGCGTTATCGGTGCCTTTAGCTCGAAGGGGTGAGGTGTGTACCTTTGCCCCCGCGAGGAATAGCGCGGCATGAAGAGGAACGCGTGGAGACGCGTACTCTCTGTTGCGATCTACGGATGTATGCCGGAGTAGGGAGGGAGGTCGGGGTGGCGAATGGGCGTGAGAGAGCGAGAAAGATAAAGAGAGAAAGAGAAGAGGTCGAGTGAAAGCAGCATAGAGGAAAGCAGAGAGCGTCGAGGGGTGAGGCTGTGGGTGCATTACGCTGATTGCTGGTCGCACGAGTAGCGGTCTCTTCTCTGCCTCAGCTGGAGAACAGGCGGAGAGGGAAAAAGCCGGAGAGAGAGGGTTGCGTAGTTCCCGAAGGCCTAGCGCGAACGAGCGAGGGAGAGAGAGAGAGCAAGATAGAACGTGGAATAGTCTACGTCAGGGTTCGAGGAGGTAGCTCGAGCGAGTTACAGAAGTGAACGTACGCGGACATAGTCGGAGAAACCCCCGCGGGCCACCCCGTAAAACGGGGAATGCTGAGATGGAGAATGAGAAATAGTAGAAAAGAGAGAGCGAGAGTGGAGTGGGAGGAAGGAGCGAAAGGAGAAATAAGGGCATAGCCCTGCAGTTAAGTAAGTGAACTCACGAGCCGCCTAGCCAGCCTGCCAGCCAGCCAGCCAACAAGCTTCGCGACTACAGCGTGCACTCCACACACACACACACACACATATATATAGATGTATATACGTAGTACTGCGACGGCCCTTGCTCCAAGTACTTTCCGAGCGGGAGAACCGGTTCGCGCTCGGGGGCCAGTGCCCGGTGGATTTTAATCCCTTAAATGAATGACGTGCTCGCGCCCGGCCCTCTCGCGTTTTTCCACTTTAACCCCCTCCCCGAAACGTCAGGTCTCTTCGCGAAGGTCGCTTCGCGAGGATCCAACGGCGACAGAAGCTTTTCTACGGTCGTATGCCCGGGCATGAGGCTGCTTTGTTGTTCCTACTGCTGCTGCTGCTGCTGCTGCTGCTGCTGCTGCTGCTGCTGATGTTGGTAGTGGTGGTGGTGGTGGTGCTGCTGCTGATGATGGTCGTGCTTCAGCTTGCATTTTATTCTTGAGGCGCACAAAGATTTTACACGCTCTTCCGGACGTCCATAGCCGTGTCAGGGCTTGTCTAGAGCTGTTGTTCACTTTAAACACGGTCTGTTGGATGCACCTTGATGAATTTTTTCCACCGCTGTAGTCGACGTTTCGGAATTCACGGGATCCAACGTCTCAAGGGGGTGGATTTCTTTTTTTTCTTTCATAACGAGTCCGATTTAATGAAACAAATATGTAAGACTCAAAGTTTTATTCACTCATTGAGAGAAAAAGGCTCATTCTCAAGGCCGTATTTTGCGTATTTGTCGAGCCAACTTTCATACTCGAGCCATAGAAGTCGTTCGAAATCAACCCTTTCTCTTCGAAAGTCAGAGGAATGTCAACACCCCAGGATTTTTTGAAGTATATTTCCCATTTTTGTCTGTATTTATTTCTTTTTGTGTCCAATTTTGTTCATTTTTTTTTTTTATTTTGCACCCTCGAACGTCGAGTACGGTTCGCTTCGCTTCGGCCAGCTTTTCTAGAATTTCCCACGCTGCCACTTCGACCGGATTTTGGCGGTTCGCGTGAGCCACCGAAACACACGCGGAAACGTCGTTCCATATTTCCCACGTTTTGGGGGGGGGGGGGGCTGACAAGCCGGTTCTGTATACATGTATATATCGACGAAATTCGATATATAACTCGGTACGCTTTCACCGCTCCGGGTTTTCTCGTGTTGACCCATTGTATCCGACGTTTTCGCGTTCGGAATGTTAATGCGTTATAACAGGAGCCGTGTATGGATGCGAATGTACGGGGGTGTGTGGATTTGCGTTATGCACCGTTGTCGGATGCATGTGGGACGACGGAGACGCTCTCCCAACGCTCGAACGGATGGTATGCATGCACTCGATATAAACCGGAATGAAATTCCTGTTGAATCGTGCGGGGATACTTTTCAACCCTCTCGACGCGATGCGCGCACCCCACTCGACGAGGATTTGGCCCGCGCGGATGCCACCGCGCTCCTATGCCTAGCGGATACGACGGATCACGCGGAGATGTCCATATTTAAATTCGTACCATCATCGCGAAATAAAAAAAAAATATCTTGAAATATTGACGTTACTATTTTTTTAAAACTCAATTGAGAAAGATTAAAAAAAAAGGATTGTGAGTATAAGCTTGCAGATTGGTTGTAGATTTTTTTTCCATTTTATTTGTTTATTATTTTTATAGAAGCAACCTTTATGAGGAAATGGGTTGATTAATTCCGACTTTCTCATGAATGATGCTGGAGAGTGAAATGAAAAATAATGAGTCAACGTTGGGCGAGTTTTTACTCTGTAGCTTGGTTGTTGAGGTTATTATTATTATTTATGAACGTAGGTTCAGTGAAAACTGTGCGGACGTCGACGATTTTTTTATTTGGTTGATTGAATGATTACTTTTTTTTTGTTCTGCTTGCAGCCTATCGGAATGCACCTGAAGAAGTACGAGTGGGTGGGATCGCCGGATCTCGGCGACTGTTCTCTTTGGGTAAGATCAGCCACTCTTGATTTCGATGATGGGCTGTGGCAGTGCCAGGTCACAGCCAGCGATTTTACCACCCAGGATGCTCTGACTTCCGCACCTGCCAGACTCGTCGTCAGAGGTATTCGTCAACATATTACATTTTTCAAAATTATCATCGTATCATCATTTGCCAAAGTAAAAAAATTTATTCATACAACATATTCACTTCTTAATGTGATGACATTGATCGAAATTCATTAACTAATTAGTTTCTACCCTTCATTTACCATCTACTGATTATTTTGTTCGTTGACAAATTAATTCAGCAAGATTGCGCATAAAACTCAAGACCCAGGTTTTGTTACCATTGCGCCTAATTCCCTCATCGAGAAAAATAAATTACGTATCATTAAAGCAGACATTTTTTTCATCAATTTTCACCGAGAAAAACGTATACACCTAAAATGATATCATTTTAACTCATTCCATTACTCGAGTACCGAATAAGCAATCGAAATAAACAAAACATATATCATAAAATCAGACTCAATCTTCACGAAAATAATGAACATATATCTCCAATAACATAATTAAATAACATTCCTCTCAGAGCTCAGCCCTCCTCCGGAAAAACATTTTTTCAAATATACCTTGAAACAGTTGAATTTTAGAAAAAAAAACATAAAATTTCATAGAACTCACATCAGTAATGGTCGATATAATATTTTAGCTTATAAAATATAATAACATAAGAAATAAAATTAGAATATTTATAACTGTATAGTCGTTAGCTTGTGCGATCACAGTAGCTGTGCTCGTTCTCATCTCTCGCAGGATTGAGAGAAAGAGTGAGAGAGGGAGAAAGGGCGCGAAAGAGAGAGAAAGAGGAAGAGGAAGCGAAAGAGAGAGAGAGAGGAAGAAATGCTGCGATAGATGGACCAACCGGGAGAGGTTCGATGCGAATGGAAAGCCGAGAGAGACAGAGACAAAGCGTGTTTCAACGGTAAAGTACGCGGGTGACAGGCCTCACCGCCTGGGCAGCGGTAGCAACAGCAGCGCCAGCTCTGTGGGCTGTCACCTCATCGGTCGGTTGCCGATAAATCATTAATTATTCATTGCCATCGAGAGAAGAGGAAGATCCGGTCTCGGGATACCGTCGCGGTGTTGTATCATACTACAGTTGCACACACAGGGTGGCGAGATAGTATCGTGGCTTTGCCTCCGAAGTCCGGGGTGAAACGGGGGATTGGAGAGGGACGACGTGGGGTGGGTCGAAAGGGGTGCGGGGGTCCACCCCACACTGGCTGATTCCCGACGGCTACTGGTTGCTGCACCCTGCTTTACTCACCGCTGGGTCGACAGCGTGCAGCCACTGGCTCATTTCGATGTGAACACGTGCGCTCAACCCGTGACGTTTACGTCACTGACGCACACGCGGTATATCAAGCCACGTTGCGTACTATCGTCGATGAATACGTATATATATATATATATATATATATATATATATTTATATATGTATGTATATATCGATGTTGTATATGGTATTATTATACAGGGTGGCTGAGAACATTTAGTCTTGTGATAACGAGTAGAAAGAGAAAAGATTTACATCAACGCACTACAAAATATTGCTTTGAAAATATTATAATCTAACCTAACCTTGCCTTGTCATGTAACATTACTTTGTCGTCTAACGTTGTCATGTCTACTGAATCACGACCAACTACTGATATAAACAGTATTTTTTCGATGTTTATTTGCTTATTATTATCATCACACTCCCTGAATCCGTCCTCTCAAGCGCCCAAATTGTTCCCTGAATATCGAACTTACATTCTATCCTTTCGTACTAAAATTCGCACGGTACTTTCTGCATCGAACGAAATTGCAAAATCAAAACGTGGCTTTCCATAAGACTCTATGTTAAACGTGTGGAAATAATTGTTGACATTTTGTTTCCCCGCGTTCTGGAAAGCCATAAAAATTTAATTGAACATTTTCCCTTGTCATTACCTACAGGTACGTCGTAAGTTTCATGAAAATCTCAACGGTAATTCTTCAAACCAGAATACCACCTTGAAAAAAACGCCATGATTTATGAACAAAACCAAGTACCACATGTTTCACATAACTTTACATTATTAATGTTATTCACATTTGCGAATCGACCTATATTATTTGTCACCCCGTATACAGGAGATAAACTCGTGAACGGATGAAGTTTGTCGGTGGTACGCGAAGTGAGGGAACGAACACGTTCGCCACGCTCACGAGTCACCGAGAATAAACGAGGGATTACGAATTAATCTTCGCTAATTGTCTCATTCTAGTCAGCCCTCAACGGCCGCAGATAGAGTACGCCGGTGCTGTAATTCTACCGGGTACCAACGTGACAGCCCGAGTAGGTGAGATAGCAACGCTCACCTGCACAGCCCGCTATGGAAATCCTTCGCCTCTAATTAAATGGTTCGTAATTGTTGCATGTAACGTTCCTTACCTACACCCCCGAACGCTGACGGTTAACATTTAATGCCGCTCGCTCGACTGTGCGAACCTCGCACCCTCGATCGATCCTTTGACTTGCGAATTGGTTGGCGTCGTCGCTATGGCCACGTACGTGCACGGAATTCGCGGAAATTATCGGATCGAATTGAGGGATCGAAACACAATTGAAGCAATGTTGATGCAATATTGCTACATTGATTTTAGAAATTTTCATAAGTTGTGTCCTTGATTAGGGATTTATTGATCTTTGAGTACTTTTTGAGTGGGTTATTTATTTTTTCTGATCTCGAGAATCAACGATATGATAAATATGTGATAAGATAGTTTTATTATAGAATAAAAGAGTATAAGAAGAATAATTATACTATATTAAGGCTATAATTATAGAATATTCAGCAATAGTTTCTTTTTAGGGTTTATTATAGAATTTCATTTTTTTTCGGATTGACGAAGGAAGCTGCACCGATTTTCGTGTCAAAATTTGAAAAAACATTGTCATTTTTTCAAAGCTCTTGTTTCAAAGCTCGATCGCCGACGTTTTTTTGTCAATACATTTTTTAAAATCAAAAACACGGATTTCGAGTAAAAATGTGGTACTGGAGGGAGGTAGTTGATCAATACTCGAGGGAAATAAAAATTCATATGATTAAGAATGCCGTCTCTCGCTTAAAATATTCAAAATTCGACTGTGAATGTTTAATCGCAAGCTTTAATTGCAAAGTCCCAACGACCTTCCCATTTCACACTCCACCTACCATACTTCCGGCTTAGCTGTACTCGTGTTACAACACCGCAACTTCCTAATTTCTTGAGCAAACCTCATTCATGCACCAGTGCCCTATGGCACCCCGGAATCAAACTTAAATAATACAAACTTTCCGAGCGTCCACGACTGCGCGCCAGTTCGTGGACAGTTCGACGTCGTCAAACCGAACGAATATGCCTAAGGTCTTACTGGATTGATCGTCGGGAAAGAACTTAGTCCACAATGGGTGAATCGTGGATTTACAAGTCTAGATCATGTCGTACATGTTTAGCATTACAAATAGCTAAACTAATAATAAATTAACACTTGAAAATGTTGATTCACCAATTTTAATAATAATTGAAGTCAAATTAGACGATATTGGCGTGTGGGTGATCGACGTTTTGTCAGTGACTGTACAACTGTTACAACTGTTCCGGGCGATACCCCTCATTACTTTAATCAATTTCGCGACAATTACTCAGTCGATTCATTTGAAACCAACTAAACATAATCAATTTGTCGATGGTAAATCTTGACGATATAATTTCTTCAAAATTTACGGCGATTGAGTTCCATTCGTTTTGCAACCATCAACGTCTGCCGAAGCTGTTTACCCATAAGCGACCGTGTTAAATTCATAAAGTTATAACTACATACGACATTACGTAGTGAAAAATTCTGAAATAATTCATGTATCATCATTCGTTCAAGACCTATCATTCCTCGAAACTTCGAGAATTTCGGCGATTTTTTAATATCCATCCAGTAAGATTCCGGCGACGCGTCGTCGCGCTCGTCGACCATGGAAAATCCATTCTCGTCACGTTAGTCTTTTCTCTCGCGAAGATTTCCACTCCGTCGGGGAGCGGTGACGGGGTGGGGGTCGTCCTCGACGCATATCTTACGGATAGCAACCACCAACGGGAAAACCAGGAGCAACGGGTGAGATATCAAGGCGTAGAAAATCCCGTAGCCACGAGTTTTCGTACTCGCGAATTCGTTCCATGAATAATCATGATCTATTTTGCATCTCGTACAGAGAGGGCTCGGTCCCGGGTGGCAACCCCTCGGATAAAGGCGACCGGACTAGCGACGCCCGTATCTGGACGAAAAAATCTTAGAGTTAACACCGAACGTTTCACATCTGCCTTCCCGTGCATACACTTGAACCTTGCCGATGGAAAATTTTCGTGACCAAGGGATTTCCCTAACTCCGTCGAATTTTTTTATCATTCTCGTTTTATTTTATTTTTTTCTTACAATGAATTTTTTTAAACGTAACCGGTGCGATTGCAGGCATAATTTCTTGCCATGTACACTCGTTGCAGTGCAAGATTTTTTATTTTGAAAAAATGTTAGTTTCGAAATTTCAATATATGATAATGGTTTCCTATCTGAAAGAAAAAAATTATATCTATCTAGCAAAAATATCTATTTTTTTATTATTATTTTCATAAAAAATGGTACAAAATTTGAGACATCCCTCGCCATATATATAAATTGAATTTATATAGCGAAAAATGTCCCAAATTTTTTATTTACCCGATAAAGTTCTTTATTTACCGATAAAAAATCGATGTTTCGATTATTATTCTCTTAAAAGATAATAAAGAATTTGGAACTTCCCACGCCGTATATATATAAATTCGAATTATATATATTCGCCAACAGATGTCCCAAATTTGTTATTATTTTTTATGAAAATAATAATCAAAAATTCGATTTTTTATCGGTAGCAACTCTAGCTACCTGCCGCCCGGAATCGAGTCTATCCACAGAGGCGCTTCCTAGAATTGCGGTCGCAATAATTCTCAACCACAATGCCTCCTGCCCCCCCCCCCCCCCAAACCTATGATGCTGATGCAGCCCGCAACCAATGATAAAAGAGAAGGATTCAACCGGAGAAACAGCCTTTGCGAATCTTCGCACACTCGCTTGTGTTAGAATGAGGGCACTCCGTATTATCGCACTTCGTCTATTTCCACGCCTCGCGAAAGCGATTCTACAAAGCCTCGACCGTGCATCATTCGATTCAACTCCCGATGCTAGAAGCGAGAACCAAAACAAACAAAAAAAAAAACAAAAATGGATACAAAAAAAGTTAAATATAAAAAATGAAACGAGGTCGAGAGGATACGTGAAATTCGAACAATGCGGATTCGTTCGAAATCAACGATTCGGTTGTGCTTCGGCAAACGGTGGCCCAGTTGAAACGCTTCGGCTGCCCCGTTGCGACCATCCCCCGTTCGAAACGAGATTCGAAACAACCCGCGCGCTCCGCAGGCTTCGATTCCGTCCTCCCACGCGATCACGCGGAGCCAGCGAATACATCCGCGCTGCGAGACAATTCACGTCATTATTCAGTCTCACCCTCGTGTTTTTTGATTGTCCGCGAACTGGCGAAGCAATAAACAGCGCGCCCATGTGGGGGTCTTTGAAGAACTGAAATGTGTGTTTCTCACAGAACGGATAATTTGGAACTGCGTGGAATATCGACAATAGCGCAGATGGCAGAGAATTATGGCATTTTATTATTTTTTTGATGACATTTTTATAGTCGAAGAAAGGAGGGAGAAATGATTAGGAAAATTAATCCAACGAATCGAGAAGTTACAATATTTCGAGTCATGGAAGATCTGTAAACGAAAACATGCAGACTCTATTTTTATTTGAGAATTAATTATATATATTTAGATATATATAAGTAATAGAATTATTAATAAAAATTTAATAGAATTATTCATAATAATTTAATAGAATTATTAATAATAATTCAATAGAATTATTATAAATATCTAAAATTCATTTTCACATAATTAAAAAAATTGAAATTAATTTATTAGACTAATTATAGACACCACAAATGGCAAATTTCATCGTCCAATAAGATCTTAACCTCAAACCCCTATCTTTCCTCTCTCCCTCTCATCGTTCGGACGTACTATTATTAAGCTTTCGGTAATAAACAAAAGCCCGGACAGCCTTCGGGCGTGAACGTAGACGTTGCGGATGAAGGAGAAGAGCGCGAATCCTCGTCGAGATTCCGACGCGTTGTATCCGAGCGGTATCCTCGAAATCCTCGAAATAACTTGAGATTTTCGAGAGGCTGACACTGGAGCCGAGTTCGTAGTCTCGGAATGGACGGAGAAGCTGCGGCAGATTGCGTTCCAGTAGTCGTTAAGCCTCTGTATATCGTGTTTATGCATATATCTATACATATAGGATGCAGGGCCGCACTTGGGAATGCAAATTCTAATGATTCTCTCAGGTACATCGGAGAAACGGAACTGAGCAGCCTGAGGCCGCAGGTCAACTCCACGGAGATTGATAATCCAAAAACCTGGTCGACCAAAAGCGTCTGCGACATTCTCGCTGAACGAACGAGATACGGTCATCCGATTCGCTGCGTCGCCATACATCCGGCCTACTCGAATCCAACCATGTCCAGCAGCACCGAAGTTCGCTTCGACGTGCGATGTGAGTACACGTATTTGATTCTCGTAATTTTATTCCGCTGTTCGTAAACGCTGAGCAAGCCGCACCGACGCGTCTACGGAACTTTGATCGGTCCTGTTTGATCTGCCTCATCGGCGATGGAGAGATTATATTTGCACTTTGCAACCCATTCGGTGGAGCGGTGGTTTCGTTTGGCATCGAATGTGATCTCGCACCGTTTCGGGAGTTGGGGTTGGTGGAAACAATTTTTCGCACAAATTGGTTTGTTTGATCAAGAATGAGAGTATTAGATATATTAATTATTATCCGGGCTGAAGGACCTCGGTCGATGGCCTGTTTGGGAAATGCTTCCAGAGATTGCAATTTGTGTCTGTATATAGATGCCACGTCGAAAATTGATTCGAAAATAAATAAGAATGGTACTAATGGAAATTATTGTCGATAAATGCATTGAATAATAATAATAATAATAATAATAATAACCTAAATAATAATAATAATAATAATAATAATAGCTACAATTACTACTACTTATTAATAATTACTGTAAAAAAAAGATAATTATTATACTAGTAATTATCATTTTTAGTACCATTAATAATAATAATTACTATTACTAGTTATTACCATAACTATCAATTTTCCCGCAATAATCATTAGTAAGTAGTAATAATGATTATTATTATCAATACTAATAAAAATTATAATTACTAGTGTTATAATGATCAATTTTTTCGAAATAATTATTAATAAGTCGTAGTAATAGTAGTAATTATTATTATTATTGTTATTATTATTATTATTATTATTAGTAATAATAATGATAATTACCATTATTATAATTATTAATTTCTGTATATCAATCATGAATAAAATCGAAATATTATAATATCTTGAACTTGGAATCAATGTGAGAACAGTCCCATTTGTGTAACTCGGGAAAATTTGCCCAAACGATTTTTCCTTCTTAGATTTCTGCCTGTAGGTATCTCATCTAATCCATATTAGTATCATGTCTGATTAACCGCTAAATATCACAATAATAAAAAAGAATAAACAAAGAAGAAGTGTCAATGGTGGCTATTCTTTGATAATCACAATACTCCAAGGAAAATAAACTTGACTCCGTTTGGCAAAAAAAAAATCGACTGCTCTTCGTTATTACGATTCACGATTCAACAATTATTCCAACCGAGGTACAAAAGAAAATAATCGAGCGCAGGCACGGAGTCGAAAGAAGAAGAAAAAAAAAGCGATTTCTCCGCATTTCATTTAATAAGACGAAATAAATCACGACCGACGAGAGGACGGACTTTAGACCCCTCGCAATATTCCTTTGCACAATGTAATTACCATTGCGGAAGATTTCAATCGAATCCTTGAGACTGTGAGAAGTAATATCGACGTCCTTCTCTCACTTCGTTCGGTTTCGTTTAATTTCGTTCGCTCTCGCGTTCTTTTTCGCCTAACGAAAACCCGGAATCCGGTTGAATTCCGATCGCCAACGGGTTCTTGGCACGCGGGCTCGCCCTCTCGAGCATTTCTCGTTGCAAATCGTCGTGTTAATCGAAAACGGGGTTTGAAAGAAAAAGCGTTTCAACGAAAATAAAATCTTCCTTCGCGCAGTAACGCCCGATCTCGTCAAAGCGAAATTCTTTCGTTGCCCGCCATCTTCATTTCGCTTCGCAGTTCACCGTCGTGTCTCGATACAAAGCTCGAGCTTCGAAGATTCACTGTCGCGCGAGTAACCCGTTCGACCGTGGCGTTACCACGGGGACGAGGAACGACAGGAAACGTCCGCGGATTCGCGCGAGTTCCACACCGCGATAAAGCGATTCCGTGGATGAGGAAAAAAAAAATGTAAAAAACAAACGAAAAAACACGGTTCTTTCAATCCGCTTGTCGTCCATTGCGGAGCTCATCGATTAGCACTTCTGATTGAAATCATCGTACTCTCTCTCTCTCTCTCTCTCTCTCTCCTCTCTCTGTCGGCCAGGCAAATTGAAATTTCCGCAACGGTGAAACTCATACCGACTTCCTTTGCTATTTTTGTTTTGTATTTGTTTCTAATTTTTCTTTTCATTTTTTTTTGTATCTTTGTATTTTACGTATTAATACCCTTTGGATTCCACTGTTGCGGAAATTTCAGAGCTCGGCACTACGGCAATTACGTCGACCCAGATCGAAGTGTCCGTGAGGTTTTCGCGTTAATTATTTTTTCATCAGAAACATGACGGAAAATCACGAAAGTATATATTTTTGAAAAAAATTCGTTAGACGTCGTTAATTAATTTCGGTAATTTCCGGCTCTGTAAATTTACGAATCAATGCCGTCTCGTGTCATCGCTTGTTGATTTTTCAAAATTAAAGCAGCAATTAATCAACGCTCGGTTTTTCATTTTCCTCAATTAAAACGGCGATGACGCAAATGAAGATAAATAAAGGTTCAACCCGCCCGCACGAGCGATTTACGCAGTCAGCCAAATTACTTGTTTCAGTCGAACGAAACAGAGAAATAAGGAATTATTGTTCAATTAAGTGTCGATGAAATAATAAGAAATTGGACGAAACATAAGCGGCAATTAATAAATTGAGTAGTATCGGTGACGTTCAAACACCCGAGATTTAAACGCAAGTGCAACAGAAGTAAATTCACGAAGCTCGCGAGACAAAGAGACACAGAGGGCAAGAGAGAGAGAGAGAGTGAGAGAGAGAGAGAGAGAGAGAGAGAGAGAGAGAGAGAGAGAGAGAGAGAGAGAGAGAGAAAGAAAGAGAGAGAGAGAGAGAGACAAAGCTCGGGAGAGGAAAAATCTCGTGCGGGAGTTGGCCGAAGCCGGGAGGGAGAACCGAGCAACCGGATAGTTAGGTGCGCACGGGTAATAGAGAATGGGAGCTCAAATTGTGAATGGGTCAGCGGGTGTTCGTTCGCGCGTATTTTGAAATCATTGTTACGTGAAATGGACAGCTGCGCGAGAGCTATACGCCGCCACCGTGGAAACGACTTTTTCGTTGCCTCCCCCGCAAATTCCTCGCACGCTCTTTCCCCCAACCTCCCAACCCCCATCCCCACCCCTCGGCTACCCTTCCCAAAATCAACCCCTTTCGACGAACTTCATCTCCTTTTTTTTTAATTCTTCTTTCTCTTTTTCTTTTTTTATTTTCACCGAGCAGCGAACTCGCACAGCCTCCCGAGCAAGTCCCCGCCGTGCCGGACTACACCCCCATCAGAAATGTTTTCACGTTAGCCCCCGGGCCGGATAAAAAAAAAAAAAAAAAAAAAAAACAAACAAGACGAAGAGAAAAAAATTAATTGGCCTACTAGCCATACGAGATTGAGTTACTATATGAAACCCGACTATTCCGTTATTCCCGCAAATTCCGCGGACCGACGAAATGCCCGAACCCTCCGGGCTTCGTTTTCATTGGGGCGAAAATACAAAATGTGGGGGAGGAGAAAAATAACAACAACGAAAAAATCAAACAAATCCGACCGTGGTCTTTATTTTTATTTTTTTATTTTTTATTGATTACGTCATTTCTAGGGGATTCGTGGGTTGATTCAATTACTTGGAGAAATTAAATTTTGACACAATTATTGTTTGTTTCTCGCACTTGCTCGGTTTATAAATCAAAAGATTATAATTGCAATCGCACAGAGGGAGGAATGGGAAAATGAATATTCTCTTTACTGAAACTTGTTCGGTATTTCGGTTATGTTGGAGGAAGAATTATAAACATTGTCTTCGTTCAGATGCGCCGAAAACCCACCTGGTGGGGACGCCGAACGGTCAGCTGGAGGAAGGCCGCGATCATTTGGAAATCAGATGCGTGGTCGATGCTAATCCGACGGCTTCGATACTGTGGAAACGCGCGAAAGGTTCCGATCCTTTGGAAGTGGCGAGTATCGGCGAAACTCTGAAATTCTCGCCTATATCCAGACACCACGCTGCTGTCTATTTTTGCGTTGCGACGAATACCGTGGGAGAGAGCGATCCCGTGTCAACTCAAATCACCGTCTACTGTGAGTTTGTCAAAGTTTTATTCTTTTTTAATCAATTTTATCATTTTTATTTTATTAGTTCATTATTTTTCAATTTTATGATATTATTTATTTTATTTTTTTATTGTTTTTGATTAAGAAAATCATCGCTTTCAGTTGCTTCACTGGTTCTTGATTAATTAGGGAAGCAACGATAATCGAGAAATAAATAAAAGAGATTGAATGACTCAATCTTGCATAGAACGTCTATAAAAAAATATATATTTATGGCCAAGCTTTTATATTCGAGGATTCATTCTGTTTTCCACACTGATTCGAGCTTTTTTTAATAAATTGAGATAACTTATAACGATGTACCCCTTAAAAATCGGCTGGTTCGTCAATAATAACATAATTTCTTTTCGAAATTTAATCTAATTATTTACTTGAAATTAATAACATGAATAATCTAATATTATCATTTATAAGAATTTTATAATATGAATAATATAAAATTACTATTTATAAGAAATTTATAATATGAATAATATAAAATTATCATTTATAAGAATTTAATAATATGAATAATATAAAATTATCATTCATATGAATTTAATAATACAAATAATATAAAATTATTATTCATATGAATTAAATGATAACCAGATCCTCCGAAAATAAAATCCGTGGGTCCCGATCGATTGTCCACGGCTCTGCTTTATTCGGGCGCGTCTTTCGAGTGCGACGCGGAAGCCATGCAATCGGCCGAATACAGGTACGTTAACCACATCACGCTTTCTCCCACAGCCACAATTTTCATTCAATTAATTTTCTTATCACCGAAAATTAAAACGAATAATCAAAACACTTATCGACATAAAAATCATCAATTATACGCTCGAACATCTTCGAACCC
>OZ020173.1:3952593-3991882 GCA_963971145.1 Sussaba pulchella
ATATCGATAACCCGAAAATATAAATTTTCATTTTCTTCCAAAGATACCCCTCGTGATCGGAGCCGTAGCCGGTTTCACCGTCCTATCAATCTTGATCATGGGTTTCGTGTGTTTCCTTCGGTCGGACCGATGCTGCGTTCCGAGAAACCCCGGTCCAACGCTCCAGCAAGTACACTGGTAAATAAAAATGTCAATCTCCCATTTACTTCGTAATTCATATATTCATTCGTTTCGATTTATTTTTTTTATCTCATTTTATTTAATTTTTTTCGTTTTCGTTATTTCGAACGTCGCTCGATTCGAAGATGATAATTGGTTCTGTTTGCTCATCAGCACGAAAGCCTCGAACGCGATGATCGAGGATCCACGTTTGCCCGGTGTCGACACGATGGAGCGTGCCGCCCAGCAATTCGTTCAAGAGAAACGGCACAACAATCACGTGTTGAAACCCGTGGCCACCCAATATCCGCAGGATTGTTATCAGCACGAGCCCCATCCACAATCTCACTATCAGAGGCATCATCATCCGAGTCAACCGCCTCCTCTTCACGGACCACAGTACACGCTACAGGTCAGATAAGTTGTGGCAAAAACCAAAAAAACCCAAAAAAAAAAAAAAAAACGTTAAAAACGAACGAAAAGATTATAAATAAAAAAAAAATGGGAGACAGTGTTTTTTCCCAAAAGCTCGTTAGACCCGGAACGTAGATCAGCCCTTAACGCCCTCGCAACGATGCTCCGTACCCAAACATTCACCCATCGATATTCGCTGGTCAACCAAAAAAAAAAAAAAATCTCGACAATCGCAATCAAAATTTTTAATACTCAAAATCTCTAACAAAAAAACCTATCAACTGTCAAAATTATATTTTTATCAATCAAAATCGCAAAATTGCTCCCTTTAGAATCCCTCAAAACCATAATTTCTCCAGAAAATCATCAAAAACATTATCCTCAATTTCCCCAAATAAATAAAAATTAAACCAAAAATACAAACTCGTATATTCGTTAAAAAATTATCCAGTAAATTTTCGATTACGATTAACCTCATCAAATTTTTTCGTCAATCGTCAAAAAAACGTGTGTTCGTAGTTTCTCCGATGATTTTCGAAATTCGAGACAGCGAATATCGTCGTAAAATCCACCGACACGTAGACAATTTTTTTTTTTCGATTTTCATTTTCGCTTCGCCATTCCCGAACGACCCCCGGAAGCCTGGAAGCGGATCTGCGAGGCCGTTCGCGAGTGCGGCTGTCACGCGCGTTTATCATCAACCGTTTGCACTTCCGCGACCGCCCGGGAGTGCGGAAAGGGCTTCGGGAACGGCGAAACTCAACCACCCCCCCGCCGATAAATATGCCACCCCCTCCACCCACTCTAGAATCGAATGATAGATGCGAACGTCACGCCAAAGTAGACATACATAGTTATACAAATCCCTCGAAGCATGTTATTCTTGCAAAATCCAACCGTCTATCGTTGCCACCACCCCCTGGCAAAACCCACCCCCTCTCTCTCCGAAGTCCCCGTGGAAATTCGAAAATTAGGTGAATGGAAAACCGCGAATCGCTTGGGAATCGCGAGGGGATGCGAAAAGAGAGGGAAAAATGAATGAGTAAAATAGATGGCGGATAAATTGACGATTGAGGCGTGAGTGACGGACTGCGACGATGAGTCAGTTGTCTTAAGGTGTTACTGGACGGACTATTGGGCGCAAAAGTTGGTTCGAAAATGGGTGAATCGTGGATTTACAAGTCTGTATCGTGTCGTACGTGTTTAGCCTTGCGAACAGCCGAATTGGTGATTAATTGACACTTGGAAATGTCAATTAATTAATTTTGATAATGATTGAAGTCAAATTCGACGATATTGGCGTGTGGTTGACTGACGTTTTGTCAGTGACTGTACAAATGTTTCAACTGTTACGGGCGATACTTTTTATTGCTTTGATTAATTTTTCGACAATTACTCGGTTGATTTATTTGAAACTAAGCATAATCGATGTGGTGATCCTGAATCTTGATTATATAATTTCTTTAAAATTTACGGGGATTTAGTTCCATTGGTTTTGCAGAAGCTGTTTTCCCATACGTGGCCGTGTTGAATTCATAAATTTGTAACTACTTGATTGTGAAGTGAAAAATTCTGAAATCATTCATGTATTATTATTCTATAAAGAACGATAATTTCTCGAAACTTCAAGAATTTCGTCGGCTTTTCAATGTCCATCCAGTAAAACCTTACGGAAGAAAGATCTTGATATCGCTCGACAAGTACATCAAACACTTGTTCTAATTATATAGGGAATAAATCAACGAATGATCGGAATTACGAGTAATCAATTTATTCAAATATCTCATCATTCGTCACGTTTTAAATTGATAATTTTTATTACGATAATTGCGGGTCGAACAATGATGAGAATTTTATTTTATTTTTCGATTCGACGAACGAAATATTTACGGTCTTTTATCGATATTAAATATTAAATCGATGTATAATTAAAAATTCCGAGTTATGATGATAAATTGTGAAGATTTATGACAAAAATCGCGTCTATGCGAGAAAAAACAACGAATGTCGTAAACACTTTCGTCTTCGTTCAATTACGATGATAAATTGAAAGTTTTCAAAGACATTAATTACGATGCGTACATGTATAGAGAGAGGCTAATAATCAAGAAAAATTGTTTCTATTTATTTGAGATCGTGTCCACTATTTTATTTCCGTTGAATGATTCAAATATTTTAAATTAATATATATATATAAAAAATATATACGACTAACGGCTCGAAACACAGACGCGCCGTTTAATGTTAAGTCTGCATAGATTTTTTATCGGTACATACATATATATTTCTGTCGCGATTGATTATCCAGATTCGAATTAGACGACTTATTCACAGATCTATATATGTAAATCGAAATTTTGTGTAACATTTAATGATAATTGAATAAAAACGGAACAATAAGATTCGTTCAATCCGAAACTTTTGAATTTTAATCAACGTCAATCGTCAACGTTAAATTGCACTGTAGTCCCTAAACAACACCAACTGCAACGAAAAAAAAAAAAACAAAAAAAAATGCTGTAAGATATTTTTGATTATGATTAAAGTGCAGACCACGATTTATCCCGAATGTGCATCGCCATATCGTCCTACCTCTGCGAATGATAATGCTCGTGGATGAATTACGTAGAATGTCTTTGTTTTTTTGTTTTTTTTTTTAATTATCGTTTTTCATTGTCGCGTAAAAATTCTAACGTTCTTCTGAGTTCCCAGTAACCGATGTTGTGCAGGGGGAGCAGCTGTTTCTGAAACCCGAACGTCTCGCAACGTTGAAGCCTCATAGCAGAAAGGACAAGCCACCGCAATATACAACGTTCAAGCCGAGTTTGAATCATTGATCATTTTTGTTAAATATTTTATATTGGTATGCTTAGAGAAATAAAAATGGCATTCAATCAAACTGAAAGTAAAATATACGATTGTCGTAATTTGTTTTTTTTCCGTCCCTCGGAATTTTCCCATCATTTCTAATTATTGTTGTTATCATTGTCGTGATTTAGATTTATTATGGCCACCGAGAACGCTCGAAAAATAGACGTATTCTATATTGAAAAACTGTAAACTCGAAAGTATGAGATCGAATTGATTAGTTTTTGGGCACATGGTAGTTTATGGTCTTATGAACGTCGATTAGTAATTTCAACTCGAGTTCTCATAAGATGGCGGCGCTTAGACTGTTGTCCGTGGAGGTCTTTCACCAACTTTTATCATTCCTATGCTTACAATTTAGCGGGAGCTGAAAAAACGTTTTCGTATGATTTAGGTGAAAGGATTTCCTTACTTGGTGACATTGAATATGAAATACGTGGAAATAAACCTCCAAGCAATGAACAAGTATTCAAAGTTTTTGTCTTTTTTCAATTTACGTAAAATAAAATCATCTGCAAGCAAAAGCCCATCTTTGGTTGTGGTTATAACATGTTCTGTCGATAAGGTGTAGCAAATTTAAACAAAAAAATTTTTCCTGAAAAATTAAATCGAAAAATGTAATTTTTTTCAAATAGGAAATAAATGTATATAAATATATCACGGCCCATTCCCGCATCCCCTTCAAGAACCATTTTGGATAGAATTTCTCTCTGTATGGATTGATTTGTATGAATAATTATATAAAATAAAAGAAGAAAAAAATGGTTGTCTCGTCTTATCACCTGCTACCGATAAAACGATGTATTTTAGTTCTTTAGCCATGCGAATGGACGCTCCCTGCCTTGCCGACCGCGCAAAAGCCCGGCTGGTGGACCAATAAAGAATTTATCTCCCATCCCGAAAACAACAAAATCCGAGAACGACTCCTATGATAGAAGTCCTATAGCCAATTCCTCTCCGCCGGAAGGTCACGGAAGCTGCAATATCGGCCGAAGAGAATAACACTCGACCGGCTCAATCGAAATCATTATCTGCCATCTCTGAGCAGCCATAATGCATCTTCCCGGGAATGTCCGACCTGACATGCGTATTATTTCAAAATAAAACACAATTGTCTTCAACTCCCTCGAATTGAGACGCCGACTTTTTCCCGCGTGTTTCGTTACCGAGTGATTTCACGCCTTGTAAAATGAAGATCGATCTTCCTACATCTACGTAACGCTAATCTACGCAGCATCCGAATCAAACTTCTTCATCGATGTCTCTCTGACGCTACCAAACACCGTACAAGAGACAACAACAACAACAAAAGCCATCAACAACAACGAAACAGCATTCACCCAAGCCGCGGATTTAATCGCTTTGCCATGTTCGGATTTCACAACGAGAAAACAAAATCTTTACCCGGCAATGAGGCTGCATTGCTCGGAGACGTCGAACCCGTCGAAAATTGCGTGCTATCGCCGTTTTGGAGACACCGGCCGGCTTTGTGGTTCATTCAAACCGAAGCTCGTTTCTACTGCGATCGCATCACCTCCGATCACACCAGGTACAACTTGTTGGTCAGCATGCTCGACGACGAAACCATGATGGACCTCGAGGACATCCTCATGAATCCCCCCGTCGTCAACAAATACGAATATCTCAAATCAGCGATCATCGGAAGATGGCGAATCGCTGCCGACAACGAACTTCGTACGGTTTTCAAAGATCTGGAATTGGGAGACAAAAAACCGTCCGATCTGCTGCGAGAAATGTTCTCGCTGGCCGGTAATCGCAATTCGGACAGTTTGCGCAATAGTTGGATGGCCATGCTTCCGACATACGTCAGAGAAAGCTTGGACAACGTCGCGAGCGTGCCGTTGGAGAAGAAGGCCATGATCGCGGATACGTTGATGGAGAACCGAGACGAATCGTCGCCGACGCAGCTTCCGACGTGTTATTATCATTGCTTGTTCGGCGACGACGCGAGGAATTGCAAGAGCCCGTGTTCGTACGAAGCTGCGGAGGGAAAATGCCGTCAGCTTAAGAACGAAGGTAATCGTACGTGCTTTATTTGTTTTTCTTCCAAATAAATTTATCGTTGGAGCTTTTTGAAAAAGCTTGCAACAGTAGATTCGAGTGGGAGATAAAGATTCTTGTTGACGATGGTTTTGGTACTGCGTTAGAAGCTTTGCAAAACAACAGTTCGGTTTTATCGCTAGAAATATGTGGGAAATGAAGCATCGAAGTTTTCCAACATTTTACAGAGCCTTCTTCTCCCGACGAGGAACAGTTACGCCGCATCGAACCTCCGGGTGGACCCCTGGGCAAGGATGAGGTCAACCACTTGCAGCCCGCATTGACGGGTTGACATGTTTGTACGCGAGGACCGATTTTGACCGAGGCAATTCAATTTGGGGCTCAAACTCTCTTATCTTTAAATTTTTTTTCGGATGTATCTATGTATATGGAGAAGGACGTCCCATATCACCGGATACAAACTCTTCTATCTCTTGATGTGGTCGATGATTTTTTTTTTTTAGTATTTTGTGGATCCTACGTACGTACTCATTTTTTTAAAGATTTTTTAGGCCCCCTCCTCTTCCCCTCACCTTTCTTTTTAATTAGCATATAACTGCTAGTTCCACCATTGTAAATTGTGTGAAATTTTTTTTCTAGATACTCTATCGAGATTGAGAATCTCTTTTCATAGAATTGCGGTAGATTCATAGAACTGGAGTGGAATTAAAAAAATCAATTCTCTAATTTTTTCCCTATTCAATAAGAGAAAATAATCGGAACTTTATTTTCTATAAAAAAATTATTGAAATATTGATTCTGTTTGCAAGCATTTTTTCTAAGACATCAACGCATTATACGTCAAAATTTCGGAGAAACCGAATTTTTTTCAAAATTGAACAAATATATGTATTAGTAACATGATTGTCACTTCAATTTCATGACAAAACTACTTCAATTTCGATAAAGAACGTTAAAAAAATTTCATCCAATTTACAATGGTGGAAGTAGCAGTTGGTGCTCGATAAAAAAGGCGAGGGGTCAAGAAAATGTACAAAATATATATAAATAAGGTCGTAGGATCCAAAAGATACTAAAAACACTCATCGACACAAATCGGTCAATAGAAGCAATTTATCCTAATGATGCAGGACGTCCCTCTCCATACATATATATATCTAAGTATCAGTAATTCTATACGGAATTTTTCTGTAACCTGTAGTTCACCCGTTTTGTACTCTGCGTTTAATGTGATATCAATTATACAAACAGTGATCCACACTGCGTTTACATTAATAAAAATGATTCTTTTGATGCGATGCGATACTTCCAAAACCGCGCCAGGAACCGAGACGGAATCTGTTGGTTTATCATTTGTTTTCATTGATTGCCTGATTCTAATCCAATTTCGTTAATCCGCTTCCAAAAAAAATGCTCCAATGTGTTTAGCTAATTTTACGCAATGGTAGGCAAATCTACTTATCATCGGAAAAGAAAGCTTCATCGTCTGAAACGCTTTGAAAAGTTTCAATGCGAGTGAGATAACCGCATGACCATTTGCGGTGGAGCGAGAGAGAACGAGAGAAATTTGCAGCATATAATTGTGCGCCATTGTCTGCACCGCAATTCGTGCGAGAGAGAAAGCACCATAAGTGGCCACGCCAGAACGAGAAAAAGGCTACTAACGTATGAACATCGACATATAGAGAAGGCAAGTGAAAGAAGTCGCATTAGACAGAGAAAAGATTACGGTGGTTCTAACCCTCTCTCGCCGTCACCTAAATTCGATTGGTCGAATTATTATCTGTGTCTTGTCTATTTCGACCAATCGCCTTGATAGAGAAGAAGGTACAGAACCACCCTCAGTCTCCTCTTTCCATCGTCATTCCCCTTTTTCTCCCAGCATCAACGGTCCATGTGTACGTGTAGATGGCGCACCCCCACCACCTTCGATTCAGCTTCGTCTGCAGACCGCGTAGTCGACAATTGTCGCTCCAATCGGATCTCATAATCAACTCAACCCCCCCCCCCCCGAAGAACGAATAAACCCGAACACAAACTAAACCGTTCAACAGCTCTGTCGATTTTGCATGAGTTTGCATGTCATCGTTGACCGATGCCAATCGTTCTATCCCCCTGTCGCAGTTCGCAGTGACAAACCACACAAGTTACAACAAACATCGCACCCTAATTCAATCAATCCCTCGACATTGGCTAATTACGCGCAAGACCCAAAGTGTGAAAGTGCAACGACGCAATAATGAGGCAAATCCTCATCGCGCTTTGCGCGATTTTGACGGGTAAGTCGTTTATTTTGTTTTCTTTTTCTTGCTGTTTCGATTCTGCGGAAAGATAATTTCCTTTGTCCGAACTTCCTCGGCTGTGGATCCTTGATCAAACGTCGCCACAATGTCACGAAGACTCGGGCTTTGTTGCTTTATTCGCATTAGGTTGACTCATGGCCGCGTCTCGGCGATTGCGTCTAAAAAATTCCGTCACGTACTTTAACAACGATGCATTTTATTAAACTCGAATTACCGTCTCGGGGAATCGTTTATCAGCTATGTTTACGGATGCGTATCGTCGTTTCGCATTACGATGGGTCATCCGAGAGTCTTCGGGCTTTGTTTCCGGTTTGTTTAATGTTGTTTAGTCTTTCTGCAGCTATTCGTGGGTTTTTTTTGTTCGGGGAGTTTTTTTTTTGGTAGTCGTTTTATTGTGGTTAGTCATTGTTCTTGGTAAATGATTGGGATCTTGGACTGAGGCGATGATTCAAGGTTTCGCAATGGTGGCAAAGGATTCTGGAAACTAATTATTTGATTTGACCTTAGATGGATTCTTCGGTGGGAGAAATATATTTTCCAGGCTGGATTAGTTTTATTTTTTTGAGCCACGATGTTTATTTCTTGTTTTGGTTGGAGTTTTTTTTTTTTTGTACTATTATGATTTTCTGGGAACTGACAGGGCCTGTGGCGACCCCTTAGGAAAGTGGTATTCCTGAGCTATTTTTTTTGTGGATTTTTCTTTATAATTAAGAAAAAAAAATTAAATTATATTCTGTCATAAATTATCGTATTTTTCATTCCACGAGGAAAAAAAAAATTAATTTTTGATAGCCGCTCTATTTTATCTTTCGTTGGGGTCAAAATAAATATTTAGCCTTCTGGAACTTTCATTTCAAAAGCTTAGAAAGTGATTAAAATCAATTGATTCGAAAAGTTGAAGCAGATAAGTTTTGTCAAGCGAGACGAAACACTTGCAAATTCATATACTTGATATACTGGACCGAACAAATCCCAAAATCACGAGAAAAAAATAAAATACAAAAAAAACGCTACAATTTCATTGTACAATCATAGAACCTAATAAATTACAAATTCGCAAAAACCTTCTTATTTCATTGTATCACAACTGCAATAAATTTGCTCCTGGCCAAACGCTTCTAAGCCGTTTCGATCAGAGATTTTGTTATCGTCCAAGCTCGGAACTGCCGGCAGGCAATCTGTGTCACATTACCTCGATAACTAAATAATCCGCGTGACCTTTTGATCTATAAATACTTGTAGAGACTCGCGATTCCATTTGTGACTATTAAGAAGCATCGTCTTCTCTTTGCTCTGGCTATTAATTTCCCCACTCAATTTTTCCCACGCGATTATTTTGATAGTATTTCTCTGTAACAATAATAATAGAGTAATAAAATTAAAAAAAAATAAAAAAATAATAAAACAGTTCATTGTCCCACATCAGCGCGTTATCTCAAAACAAAAATATATACAGATTGCGTTAACCGGATACTCTCATCGTCCGTGTGATGGTACAAATGGACCTTGTTCTCTCGCTTTGTTGATGAGTGAAATTTCATCTTCGTTATCTCTTTTTTCCCTCTATTCTCTTGTCTCGACTCGGTATGAGAAACATGAATCTATGAGTAAAAGCACATTGCCAACAATTTGGAGTCGACTGATAGCACGATTTTGAAATAATTCTTTGCGAAGCTATCACAAAGCAATCGATATTGTGAAACGATCTTTCTTGCAAAAGAATTTTCCACTATGGCGAAACAATGAGGGCAATATGTGTTTAAGATGCGTCGTCCAGCCTTTCCACACTTTTCCAAGTCCATTGATTATTTTTTATTTTCATCATAAGGCTGTGTAATAAATTCTTGCGTTTTTCTTACCTGGTATGAGTGAAACTTGATTAAAAATGAAGATCCAGAATCCATGATTCACCATTATTCTCTACTTGGCTTTCCAGTTGCGACAGCTGCTGTATTACTTACGCCCGAAAGTCAGAATACTCGTAAGCACTTGTTGGGTGCAAAGAAGTGCACCCAGGGTCCGAGTTACTGGTGTCAGGACATAAAGTAAGTATCGTCGTCACTCTACAATAATTATTGAGCAAAATGCTTGCTCATTTTTTTTTTTTTTTTTTTTTTTTTTTTTTTTTTTTTTTTTTTAAGGGTATTTATTTATGGTTCTCTCAAATTTATTCATTTATCATTATTATTATTACTATAATATGCATTGATAGATAAAGTATAATAATAAGATAGAATAATAACCTAAATAATAATAATAAAAATATTTATTAATAATTTATAAGGATGATAGTAACGAATTATTATTATTTATTATTATTATTATTATTTTCAAATTTAATCAACTTATTCGTACTTTTTTCCCTCCCAAATTTTTTTCGTCATTATAATTTTTATTATCATTCCCAAATTTATTTTCAAAATTCGTATCAATTCGAAAATAATTCAGAAATTCGGCGAAATGCAAATCCACGACTTGGTGCATCAACAAAAAGTGGACGGGAATGCAGGTCGACGACGATAACGACAGCGTTTGCGGAATTTGCAAAGACATGGTACAACAAGCTCGGGACCAATTGGAGAGCAACGTAACGCAGAACGATTTGAAGGCAGTTTTCGAAGGAAGCTGCGCGCTCATGCAGATCAAAGCTATCGTGAAAGAATGCGACGTTCTCGTTGATCAATTCGTTCCCGAACTCGTGGAAACTCTCGCCTCGCAGATGAACCCGTCGGTCGTTTGCTCAGTCGCCGGATTATGTAATTCCGCTCACATCGACAACCTTATTGAGGAACATAAAAAGACGTTGAACACGGTAAATAGCAGAAAAAAAATTGTTAACAAAACTTCAAGGGGTTATATGTAGTTTTTTTGCGGGAAAATTAAGGAATTTTGATGATTTTTTTTTTTTGGCATGTTGACATCATTTTATTAGAATACTCTATACAGTATTAATTACAACATATATCAAAGTACTTGCACGAATTTTTTCACGAAAAAAATTCGTGTATAGAAATGTTTGCAGCTGAAGACGTTAATCAAAAACCATCGAATTAAGATAAATTTTCCCAAAGCAATTTTCTCCGTCATCGTTGAATTTTCCGATGAAAACCGAGAACGGTTGACTGCACAATTCTCTAGTCCAGTCAATCGTTCTCGTTTTTTATCCGAAAAATCAATCCTCGCTCATAAAAATACATTACAGTTTTCGTTACCGACCGAGCTGCGAATTATTTCGACGAAATATTGTTTTAATTAGGATCGCACGACGACCGGAACTCTTTCGTTGATCGACGACGAACTCGAGCCAAACGACTGCTCCAGATGCTACACAATCGCCGCCCACATGAAAAACAAATTGAACGCGTCTTCTCGCGATGACGTACTCGATAACATGTTAATCATGTGCGGACACTTGAGTTCGTTCTCGGATGCTTGCGCCTCGATAGTCATCGAATACTTCTCGAGCATATATTCGCATCTTCAAGAGAATTTCGAAGCCAAGAACATTTGCCATTTGTCCGGTCAGTGCAGCGGTAAATTCCACAAACACGAGGAATCTGGCAAGGTAGGCGATAAAAGAGATAAAATGAAATATAGAAATGTTTATAAAAAATATTTCGTTGGTTTTTAATTTTTTGGAAATTTTTTTACTTATTTCTCTGATTAATTTCTCTGTGAATTGGAAATCTTCTCCTATTTTGAAGTCGGTTATTACTAATTGAAATAAAATAAAATAAAATAAAATAAAATAAAATCGAAGTGTTCAACGTTTAATAAGCGCTTTTTTTTGCAAATGCGATAGAATCCACAGGTAGAAATACGCCCGCTGTCCAGCGTGGGAATGGTGGACGTCAATGACGATCTTACTTGCGAACTCTGCGAAAAATTGGTCGTCCATCTCAAAGATCTGCTCGTCGCCAACACGACGGAAAACGAATTTCAACAAGTTCTCGACGGGCTCTGCAAACAAACCAAATCTTTTGCTCCTGAAGTAAGTTTCTTTCATCCATACTCCGACAATTTCGTTGCGTCTGTCGAATATCGAATAACATAAATAAAAAATAAATGAATGTCCACAGTGCAAATCCGTCGTCAACGAGTATTATCCGCAAATTTACAATTATCTCGTTCACGGATTGAACAGCAATGCGGTTTGCGAAATGGTGAAAATTTGTCCCATCGCCGGTGAAAAAGTTTGGGTAAGTTGCAAAATATCGAGAAAATTCGTTTATAATAATAATAATTATTATTATTATTATTTTTATTAAAATTATTATTATTATTATTATTATCATTATTATCATAATAATAATAATTATTATTATTATTTTTATTAAAATTATTATTATTATTATTATTATTATTATCATTATTATCATAATAATAATAATAATTATTATTATTTTTATTAAAATTATTGTTATTATTATCATTATTATCATAATAATAATAATTATTATTATTATTTTTATTAAAATTATTATTATTATTATTATCATTATTATCATAATAATAATAATTATTATTATTATTATTATTATTATTATTATAATTATTATTTTTATTCAAATTATTATTATTATAATAATAATAATAATAATAATAATTATTATTATTATTATTATTATAATTATTATTTTTATTCAAATTATTATTATTATTATTATTATTATCATCATCATCATCACCATCATCATCATCATCATCATCATTATTATTATTATTATTATTATTATTATTATCATTATTATTATTATTATTATTATGTGATGACGGATTTCGAAGGTCTAACGGTGGATATTTTTTTGGTTCTATTAAGAACAGTCCGATAGTGCCTCTCCTGCCGGAAAAAACACGCGAGATCGGCGTGAGAATAATGAACGTGAGAAAGAATTTGGGCGAGAACGGTGCGGGTTTGAGAAAGATCGAGAATAAAACTGAAGCCGAAGAAATGCAATTGCCGATCGATCTTACGATGGGATCGTCCGTCATCGTCGGAGCCCCACAAATGGACGTTAAGGGAGAAAAAGCTTGCGCGTTCTGCGAATTGTTGTTGGATTACTTGCAACAGTTCATCACGAATCCGACTACGGAGGTGAATATTATTCTGTGACGTTTTATCACACACGGACGAATTGTTTTATCGCAAATGTTACGATTCGCTAAACGCTTTTATTATTATTATTATTATTGAAAGAATATAATTTTTATGCACGAATGAGTTATCTGCTACTTTTTTGTTTTATCTACTTTTTTAAAGTGTCCTCGTCTTTTCAATTATTTTGCAGGAAGATGTGAAGCAAGCCCTCGACAAGGTCTGCGAAAAAATGCCTTCGGCTGTCAGAGACACCTGCGACGAATTCGTTAATTCGTACGGTGATGCTCTCGTGAGTCTTATTTCACAGGAGATCGACTCAACAGTCGTAAGTATCGTCGTTCAATGCTGATGGGGTTGGTCTTCTCGTGTGGAAGCATTTGACAGAGGATTTACGAGACACGTTGATTATATATTTTACAGATTCAATGGGGAAAAAAATTATATACTCTGTTAATATTACTTTCTGACTATTTTCGCTGATATTATGTGTATATTGTGGGTGTTTTGCCGAGAAGAAAAAGGAGTAGCAATAATAATTTCTCTAATTTTTCTAATTAAATCTACCGACAGTTTTCATAAATTTAGTGTCGAAATAATTTTTAAAAAAAATTTGAACCAAACTTTTGGATTAATTTTTTTTTTTCTCTTTAAACTTGTCACAGGTTTGTCCAATGATGCACATATGCCCGTCGAAAGAGTTCATGGATGCTTGGGAACAAGTTCCGAAGAATTTGATGCTCAAGAGCGAAATTGAGAACAAACCGAGCTGTCCTCTGTGTCTTCTCGCCATTGGTCAGCTTTACAACGCGATCAAGGATGACAAAACCGAGGTAAAGCTTTCCAAACATGTATCAATGTTTAAGAAGCCACCGTCATCGCTTTTCGAACGTTTAATTAAATTTCCAAATTTTTTAATTGATTCCGGTGTCGTCCGTTTATTATTTCAGGCCAACATCGAACATGTGCTGGACAAATTGTGCGATCGTATGCCTAAACACGTCGCCGATCAGTGCGAATCTTTGGTCAAAGGCTACAGCAAGGAACTCGTTGGAATGTTAATCGCCGATATGACGCCCGAAGAAGTTTGCGACTACATAAAACTTTGTCAATCGAACACGAGCTGGCTCGCTCAGCATCCGATTCCGGTCGACAAGAATGGAGAAATCCGTAAGATTTAATTTTGGTTAAACAAATTCATGGAAACTGACGTTTCGATGAGCTTTGGATTTTGAGAGAGAAATTATTTAAATCGTCAGCGTTGCGTGCTGATATTTATGGCTGGTTTTTATCAGTAGAATTATGAGGAAATATTTATTATGGAGATAACAAAAATGGTTGGAAAAAAATAGTAATTGCGTTTTTTATCGATCTACGTCTTGGTACTGAATTTAATCGTAATTGGTATACAAATGAGAGAATGAGAGGACTTTATTGAACGTTATAGAAAGATAATAAGAAAATTTTGGGGTCCATTTCTAGAAATTAAATTATAATTCAATTCCTAGAAATTAAATTATGAGTTAATTTCTAGTCCTAGAAATTAAATTATGAGTTAATTTCTAGTCCTAGAAATTAAATTATAATTCAATTCCTATTCCTAGAAAATAAATAATAATATATTCCTAGAAATTAAGTTAGGAGTTAATTTCTAGTCCTAGAAATTAAATTATAATTTAATTCCTATTCCTAGAAAATAAATAATAATGTATTCCTAGAAATTCAATTATGAGTTAATTTCTAGTCCTAGAAATTAAATTATGAGTTAATTTCTAGTCCTAAAAATTGAATTATGAGTCAATTTCTAGTCCTAGAAATTAAATTATATAAGTTTATCTTCCAATTCCGCAGTAACGAACGAGATTCCGGACTATTATCCACCGTCGTTCGGAAAATCGAAACAAGTAACCGGCAACAAATGCGTCGTGTGCGAATTCATAATGCAGTATCTCGAAAAAGCCATGAGAAACAAATCGACCAGGGATGAGATCGAGAAAGTCGTTCACGGCGTGTGCAATCACATGCCGAAAACGATTTCCCGGGAGTGCAATGGATTTGTGAATCAATACGCCGATCTTGTCATCGACATGCTGTCGGAGGAAGTCAGCCCGAAGGAAATTTGTACTTTGATCGAAATGTGTCAAGACGATATGGAACGCTTGAACGGTATTTTTTCCATTAAAAAAAAAAATATGTCAACAGTTCTTCATTTCTTCTTCTCTTCTATTTTGTTCTTCTTTTCTATTTTTTTCTTCTTGATTTCTTCTTCATTTTTTCAGATCTAATGCTCAAAAATGACGTTAATATTTGTGTCAAAAATGTTATATCATCTCATTGTTGTATTCACGAATTTTTTTATCGACAGATTCCGTCGAAGAATGCGCTATCTGCCAGGGAGTCGTTTCCGAAATCGATAAACTTCTCGGCGATTCGAAAGTGGACGACGAAATCGAACAAATCGTGTCCCGAGTTTGTCGATTCTTGCCGGGTGCCAAGCAAGGAAAGGTACGAATACAATTCGGTGTAGGAAAAAATAACAGAATCCAATTAAACCCTTCGCAATCCCGGGAGAAAAATCCCACGAATCAAATTTAATCCCTTCAATCCTTTTGACGAGATATCCTCCTGTCCTTCTGGTATTTTTTTATTAATTGGCTCGCCTGACGTCTCGTTAAGAGCGTTAATATACGATAAAACCAACCGAGAAATCCCATCCCGGGTTGCGATAAAATTTTATCGTTGCAACGTCATTAATCGAATGCTTCTTTCGTCATTAAACGATTTCCATCGTCGAATTGAGCCTCCTAACTCCAATTCAATGTCTTTCAGTGCACGACGATGATAAAAGTCTACGGGCAAAGCATCATAAACATCATTCGCCAAGACGGAAACGTCAAGAAAATTTGCAGCAAGATCAGCCTCTGCGACGCCGGCGATTTTTACGCCATGAAATCCAGCAAAATCTCCGGAAGTAAAGCAAATCCTTGAAGAGGAACGAAAAAATCTACACCGATTCTGTCCGCCGAATACCGATAAAAAAAATTAACTCGTTCGATCGAGAGGGCGGACGGAAAAATATATAATTACATCTTATATTGATACTATTCTAACATATATATATATATATATTATTCTTGATTTTCGGAGCAATATATTATTATTTTGGTACGTGTTTGATGTTGCCGGAAATCACGAGATCTTTCGGAATGAAAGATCGGAGGCAAGATATTATTTGCAAGTGAGATTCATTGATATTGTTTAATCGCTCGAAACGAATCTTAGCTTGTTTTTGTTTTTGGTTTATTTTTATTTTATTTTTTTTGCATCGATAGCGCTATTTTTATTTCGCGAGCACTCTTAAGAAAATTAACGCAATGATAATTTTGCGTGCGGTGATAAATTGCGAAAAAATTTATTGTGTCTACTTGAATCATCGAATTTTATTTTGTTCGGTGAAAATTTACGGGGAAAATTTGTGGAGTTACGTTGAATTGTGAGTTTGATGTAATAACGAAGAAATAAAGTTGGGCAAGCTTTCGTGTTTTGTACCATTTCGACCCATCCGCTGGAAAAAAAAATGTGTGCATTATCGAGTAACGCACACATGGAGACTAGAGGTAAGGAGTACGCACGACCGTGGAAATCGCGGTCGAAATGTGTTCTCCGAAACCGAGAAAAAGTCGTCAACGCGAACCGAAATGGAGAACCACTGCTCTATGCGACTGAAGTGAGCGACCCTTGAACCTAGCTCTACGATTCGCTCAAGTTTTATCGGCGCTAACTTCATCTCGGTTCGCGTTGAAGTTCAGTGGTGCCCATTCATCCAACTTTTTCGGCACTTTCGCGCACGTTTCTGAGCGGTCCGTGCGTACTCCTTACCTCTAGTCTCCATGAACGCACATTTGCCCGTACATGTAAAATGGCGAATCATTCTTGAGTCTAGTAAAAAAAAAAAAAAAAACACGGGCGAAATGGCAGACTTATAGCCGATAAGCTGCGTTTAGACGAAAGCAGGCGGAGAAATTACACCTCATTAAATAATTTCCGAATCGAATTTCAACCCTGCACCTTCGGCAACCCTGACGAAAGAGGGTTGAGAATTAACGATATTATCTCGACGGCTTGATAATTAAAATATTTTCCTGTGAAAATGTACGACGGACAGTTCGAGATTCATCGATGGTGAATAATTTCACGCACACTCGGGAAACTAAGCCCAATCGTCGATCCTAAATCTTGATAGATTTTTTCCAGAATTAATAGCGATGTAGATCATCTAGATGGTATCGTTATGCAGCCATCAACGTCTGCGGAAGCTGTTTTTCCTACTAATTTAATCATCGTGTAATGAATTCTGAAATAATTGATGCACAATTATTCTATCAAAAACTATCATTCTCCAAAATTGCAATAATTTTGGCGTTTCTTTGAGGTAATCGCCCAAGTGCGAAGGTGACAGCGCTATCTGGCGCTATCGGCGTTCGCTACGGAGCGAGAGAGAAGTAGAGAACGTTTGTATCCCATCGTCATGATACCCATCCGGTTTCCGGTGAGATCTCAACTCGCGTAAGGTTTCTGAACGCAGCCATGCGCGTCGCTTGGCTGCAAGCTGCATTAACGCAAGGTCATTGGTCGTCCCGCAATCCGCGCAGCCAATGACAACCCTGGAAACCCTAGCCATCGACCAATCACCGGAGCCGAGTCAGAGCTTCGACCGTTCCGATTGGTCCTCGAAGCACTCCTCCGCCTCCCACCCAAAAAAATAGACAACCAGCGTCATCACCAAGAAGTAATAAAGTAACCCTCAACACATTGCAACACATTACCGTAAAGTAACTAATTCCGAACGCGACTAAATTTTTTCACGACGCAAAGAAAACAATAAATATACTTCCAGTTTACCTGAATAATCAGGGGCGCAGCAGCGATCCCCGCAGCTGACCCAAAGCCAATTCAACGACTTTGAATGCAAACTTCACAAAGCACGGAGTGAGCTTTGCCATTTATTTATCGTTTATGATCGTGTTTGTGTCAAAAAACGCACGCGTTTCTCAATTTTTCGCTCGAGCCAACGAAAGTCGTCGCTGATTCCGTGACACGATTAATCGGCGGCCATAACCTCGAACCGATTTCGCTGGATAAGTGTCTCGATCGAACGACTAAGAAGCAATTCTAGAGGAAATAGAAAATGCCGAAGAAATCGGGAAAATCGTCGTGGGGCGGTCGAAGCGGTGGACGAAAACCTCCGAATCCCGATGATAATGATTTTATAGGTGAGTATCGACAAGCGTGCTATTGGATATGCGAAACGATCGACGAAGTATTGTCTCGTGCAATCTGGAGTACTTGATAGAAGTAATTTTTAGAACAATAAGTCTCGTTTATTCAGGGTATGGGTGGGGAAGAGATACCTTGAATAATCTTGAACTTAGATAATATCGAAAAAGTACAAAAATCGACAAGTTTCATTACTTTTATTTACTTAAAATGGTAAAAAAACAATTAAACCACATCGACAAAGAAAAGTGAAAATCAGACGCGTATAAGCAAGCTACACATCCAAAGTCGTCGGCGCTGCGCAGCAATGACGAACCCTCCACGGCAATGAAAGAGACGAACGTGATTTTTACAAACCGCCATGAATATTTTTCCAGGCCACGACTTCCGAACTCCGCGCGAAATCTCGGTGAAAGTGGGAAAAACGGGCGGCAGACCCAGAGTCTCGTTCAAACCTGCGGCGCGCTACAAAGAACACGCACACTCGCACAAGGTGAACTTGGCGTGGATGGCCGATAAAAGGTTGCTGGACGACGATACTCCAATGTCCGGCGCCACGTCCAGCGGCAAAGCTCGTGGGTCCGGTCAGCGCGACGCAATGAGACAGTTGGGACGCGGCAAAGGAACGTGGCAAGGAAGGAACAGTCCGCTATCCCAGAGAGGAATCATGCGATCTCGCCATCGGGAGTCCAAGCCGTCCGCTATGGGCAACACCGTCTGGCACACCGGATCTAAAGCTGCTCCTGCTTACAAGATAACGGTAAGTACACTTGGTGTATTTCGATTTCACATACAACTGCATTAGACGATTAGAAAAAAAAATAAATTCCTATTTCTTGCGCAAAGAAAGTCGTTTGTTGTTTTTTTTTCCATAAGGAAGTAGAGAGCACCATATTTTATCATCGTGAGCCATTGGCATTGTTCACAGATTCCGCTCAACAACAAAGAAGAAGAAAAATATGTTATGTTGACAGTGCGCGGCTGCGTAGCACCGGATATTCTTGTTCCCATAATGGTAAGCTTCAACGATCTCTCGTTCGTCCTTCATGTGTGTTTATTTTACTTCTAGTTCTATTCTATGATGGACATTATTAAATTAAATCGAATTCATCAATTTTATTGAATTAAATTGATTGAATTAATAAAAATTGAATTAGATTAGAATAAATTCGTCAAATATATTAAAATATTAATATTGAATTATTAAATTATTTATAATTTTCTACATTATTATTACTATTATTATTGTCATTATCATTATTATTATTTTGTGGGGTCTCCTATTTTTGTTTTAATTTTATAATTATAGACTTTCATCAACTTCCCGATTTCATAGAGAAATTATTGTCATTTTATTTTGTACCCCGGCTTATTTGCTCGAGGACCTTCTCGATCCTTGTGCGCTGATAAATAATATCCATCCATCCATCTCACTTCCCGTTCATCCACCGCTGTCCCAGAATACCAGATTTCTTCATACCGAAATTTCAATTCATTTCAGTATCGACTGAACGAAAAAATGGAAATAATTTTCTACGTCGACGAGCAAAAAATCGTGCAGAAGCTTCAAAACACCGACGCGAATATTCCGGATTTCCGTATCGAACCGGGTTTTCCCCAGTACACCATGGATCAACCGATGAAGGATCGAATGAAGCAAGCCATGGCCAAGAGATACGTTCAAGAAACGAACGCTCTCGATCTTTCGCGTTTTCATTTGGATCCCGATCTCGTCGACGATTATTACTGCGCTCTGACACGACCAGCGATTCTCATAACGGCCCTAGAAATCATTGCTTCCGTAATTCCCAATCTCAAAGCTCTCAATCTCGACAACAATCATCTGTACAATTTGGAAAAACTTAATTTGCTCGGAAAAAAATTGCCTTCTCTCAAGATTCTTTACATCGGCGACAACAAAGTACGTAAAATAATCTTCGAAGCTTAACAACGAGTTGTTAACTGTATCGTCGCGTATTGCAGATCAAGGAAATGCGTCAGATAAACGTTCTGAAAGGTTTGAAGCTGGACGAGCTGCGATTGGCCGGAAATCCTCTCTGTGAAAAATACAAAGAACGTCAGGAACAATACGTCAGGTAACGTAACGAAATCGGGTAAAAAAAAAAAAGAATTTTTTTTTTAAATCACACAACTGTTCGTGGTCACGCTCGTTGTTTTCTTTGTCGTTTGATCGAACGCTAGGTATGTTCGGTGTGGAACGTAAGTTACATTAAATTAATATTTTTAATGGCAACAGCGGGCCGTTTATTCAAAACGTTCGTTCGATTAATATCGAATTCTTTTTCCCAATTAAAATTGTTCCATGACGTATTAACTCGGATTTTTTCATCCAACCGGATGTTCATCGGACGCAGTGATGTGAGAAACAAATTTCCCGAACTACAACGACTGGTAAATTAATTTTTAACGTTTTTTATTATTTTAAAAAAAAAATTTTATATGTCGATTAATCGTTTTTGGTGTTTTTTTTTTTTTTTTTGCGTTTCTTCCCGTTGCAAAAATTTCAGGACGGTGCGGAATTGCCTGCAGCCATTCGTTTCGATCTTGCCAACGATAGAATTTCGTTGCCACCCACGCAGAGGCTTTTCGCGCCTAGTCCGAAAGCACAGGAGATAGCTGGAGAATTTTTGCAAGAATATTTTCGTATATACGACAGCGGAAATCGTCAACCGTTGCTTGATGCCTATCACGAACAGGCGTCTTTCAGTCTTACCGTGGCTCTGACGTACAACAACAACAAGTGAGTGAAGATGAGATAATGATTGGACGATGACGAAGGCGAGGAGTTTCGAATTTTGCAAGGGATAGAGAGAGAGAATGATAATTTAATTGTCTTTAGCTCTTTTAGGTTTAGCAATTACGTGTCCGATAGCCGAAATCTTTGCAAAGTCACGGATCAAGCGAGAAGAAGAAAGTTGTTGAAGCAAGGACGGTTGCCGGTGGTTTCGTACATTTCGGAATTGCCGAGAACGCGACACGATCTCAACAGTTTTACGATGGATATCGGTTTAGTGACGGTGAGTGAGGGGAAGGAGAAGTATGAATAAAAATTGCATGGTTGGCGTTAGCGACTTGCTTTCTCGTGGATTAAGATGTTGGTTATTAGTGCGATGGAATCTAGACAGAAATGGAATCGATGATGGATTTTTAAATTATTTTCTAATATTTTTTAGGGAAAAAAAATTATGCGAAATCGATTTTTTGGCGATAATAATCGAAAGATCGATTTTGTCGTAGGATAGATTCCATCTTTCTTTCATTTTTCGAGATATGTAAATCTATTCGATTCTGTTCTATTATATCTATTGTATTTTTCATGTATTAGAATTTGTGAACAACTCCAAATTTTTTCAAAATTAATTAAAAGAAATATATTTATTAGAAACACAAATACAGCTCAAATTTTATCAACAAACTTCCTCAATTTCGATAAAATATCTACGAAAAAAATGTCACCAAATCAAAAATGGTAGAGATAGCAGCTCCATCCTAATTTAAAAAAAATTGAGCTATGCAAGACAACGAGAGGTGTCTAAAAAAATTAAACAAACAAATTCGTGACTTAAAATCTAAAAAAATACGGACAGAGGTTTTAATCCAGCGATTTAGCAAGCCTTTCCCCAAATATATTACCCATAACATCATAATACATAATCACACACAACCTATAACAAAATATAAATCATTCATCAACTCCATTTTCCCCCCAAAACCCAAAATCTCCCCTCCGATTCGTCATCGATCCAACCATTTCCATCTAACTCAAAACAAAAATTCCTCTTTCAGGAAGGAATGATGATGATCACGGTGTCAGGCTTGTTCAAGGAATTAGAAACCAAAGACACGGCGATTCGTTACTTCAGTCGAACGTTCATAATCGTGCCTCAAGGAAGTGGTTACTGCATCAGCAACGAAATGTTACAAATTCGCAAAGCAACGGAAAAACAAGAAAAACAAGCTTTCGAAATTGTTCCAGACCCCATTCAGCCGCAAATTCCCGAAGCAACGTCTTCAATTTCCGTTCCTTCGGCGACGATCGTCGGCGTGGCCGGACCATCCGCAGTTACGCCGATTTCCGACGACGTGAGAACGCAAATGACGTTGGCTCTCAGCGAAAGAACGAACATGAATCTGCAATGGAGCCTGAAATGTCTCGAGGAAGTCAAATGGGATTTTATGACGGCTCTTAACGCTTTTCAAGAGCTTCACAATCGTGGACAAATTCCACCCGACGCGTTTAACAAATAAATATCTTCCGGTGAGCACGAAAATCGTTCGATCAACGTCGAACGAGTCCGAATCGGTGCGTTCGCGAGCTTTTTTTCCGGAAAAATTCGAACTTTGCTTCGGTTTTGGGACGACGAAGGACATTTTTTTGGGGAATTCTTCTTGGTCGACGTCTCGGGAAGTCGTGGAAGTTGCCTGGAGAAATTTGAGAAAGGGAGAAGGAACTAACGTTGCGTAATTGTCGAGAAAATTCATATGAAAAAGAAGAACGACGACGAGATGACTTCGATGAGAAAAATCGAAGAAAAAATTATCAACGAGGGAGTTTGTGTCGTCAGCAACGTTCAGCGCGTTTATTCAGAAGCTAATTTTAACGTCAGATCATCGAAATTTTAATGCCTTTGGTCCCGATCGGGTGGAAAATATGGGAATGAAAATTTACGAGCGAGAAATCTGACGATAAAATCGTTTCTGAATGGACGACGATGAAAAGTCGATTATAGTCGTTGTTTTTCGTCGTTCGCGTTTTTTCTTCGTCTCTTCGTTGTTCTTACGTTCGAAGACAAAACCGGCAGGGCCGTTTCACAAGCTCGTGGGCGTGTGGTTGCGTGTATGCGTGTGGGAGTCCGAAGAATGAGTGCGAAAGTTAGCGAAATTTGAAAAAAAAGAGAAAAAGTTGGTCAGGAAGGTAGATTTAAAATTTTTTAAGAAGCTACGATTATGTTTACGGTTATGATGAGAGTTTGAAGAATATCGTTAGTCCATTTTGAGATCGTTCGTGCCGATTTTTTCATTATTCTTTTCTCAATTTTCTTTTGGTTTCATTCGATAACGTAAAATAATCGAAGTTTCGAAAAAATGAATTAAGGAAATTAGTTTATTCGAAGTTTATTTATTTAGTTTCTCTTTTTTTTCTCGACAACTCGGCAGCTAGAAAAGTGCTCGAAGAATTTGGGAAAAAATTTGATAAAATTTCTTTATTCTATTTTTTTTTTTTGCAATTACGACGTCGAAGAATTTTAGTAATTTTTTTTTCGTTCGTGCTGTTTGCAAACGAAACGCCACTGTGACAATTTGTACAAAACAACGCTACACGAAGCTCGATAAAAAACGAATTTATCTTTTTGTTTCGCCGAATTATCCGATATTTCACAGGCGTCAAAGGCGATCGAATTATGACGAAAATGAAAATTAGTTAGACAATTTTTCAAAGCTCCACGATGGTGAATATCATCGGCAAACACTAACTAGCCTAATTTCCGGCCAATTAAAATCCCCAATCATCCCCGACAACTCCGTCGATAATCTCTCAATCGAGAAACCGCCACAAGAGCATGAAAAAAATTCGTTTGACTACCAAAAAGAAAAAAAACAAAGATCCAACAACCTAAAATGAAAAAAAAAAAAGATTGCCCAATTTTTCAACTGCGCTCTGATCTCCGTGCGAGTAAAAAAAGCCTAAACGCGGTGTTGGTCAAACAGCACCGAAAAAACTCCAAAAAGAAGAGAAATAAAAAAAATAATAATAGAAGAAGAAAAAAACAAGAAGAAGAAAAATTTGATGGACGTCTTTAAAAAGACGAAAGCGAAGCTTTGAGGAGTTGAACTGGCGCGTCGAGTTTCGACGCAATTGGCCAGTTTTCGACGCCAAACCAATTCCGAATTTTCCCACGAATGAGTCGGCAATCGCGGATTGCGAATCGTGGGTTGTAATCGTGCTTCTCTCGTTCGCACGAGAATTTTTTCATTGAAAAACAAACGAAAAAAAAAAAAAAAACGATGGGAAACAAAAAAACAACTCGTTCGATTTCGCTCGAAACCGCGACTCCGACATTTCGCTGCATATTCGTCCGTTGGTGACACACCGGGGTTTGCTGCCGCTGGTGTTGTCCCCGGCGATGGTGACGATCCGAGCCTTCGGGCCTGGACGTGCTCCTGACGATGAGGTACTCATGGGATTGACGCAAACAAAATAAAAAAATGATTCATCTGATCGACGTTTTCCGAAGAAAAAAAATCTTATCTTCTCGCACGAGACATCGCGCAGTTGGTTACGTTAAATTCATTCGTAATTAAAAAACAAAAAAAAAAAAAAAGGAAAGAAGAAAAAGAAAAAAGAGTGGTTTAGATTGGTCCGAATTATTTATGGTCTCGCGTTTGAGTTTCTCGATTGTGACGATTTTATTTATCCATCGGTTGAGATTAAACTGACGCAAATGGGTTTAGGTTGTATTGAAAGGATTTTGCGAATATTGTTTAGTTTTTTGGGGTGAAAGTAGGTTGAATGAACGTGCGTGTTTAGAAGTGTGAATGGTTTTTTTTTTTTTTTTTTGTAGTTTTTAGTTGTGATTTAAGTTGAAGGATTAATGACGGAAGCAAGGTAGAGCGAATAATGATCGGTAAAAGAGCGATTATAATTTTTTTTTTTGTTCTGACTTTTTTGGAAAGTAAATCCTTGACCAATTTATAATTCTTCCTTGGCTCCGTTAATGCGGCTGAATAGTTAGTTCAAATATTTATATCTCTCGCCATGGTTGATGGAGAAAAGTTGATGGAGATAATTGAAAACTGGGACGTCGCTCGATTACGTCGTCGCGACGCCTTTCGCAATATTGATAAGAAAAAAAAAAATTGATAATTATTGAAGTTAATCGAGACGACGATTCTGTTCAAACCTGAATATTGTGTTCTACTGGGATGTAACTTTGATTCACAATTCAATTTTGTATCGGTCGAATCACGACGGAATATGTAAATACACCATTGATTAGAAGAAGAAAATATATATGTTATGTATATATATATGAATAATAAACGTAATTGTATGTAGTTCTGTGAAGATCCAATTTTTTTTTACTTAAAGTTGGACGCGTCGAGATATAATGACGATTGTATTTGGATTGGGACGGCAATAAAAGAAGGATTTGCATAATAAATCGAGGAAACTGTGGAGTGTTTTATTGATTTTGTTGATTAATTGGGAAATTTTACGGTATGGAAGAGGAAGACGATTTTATTTGATATTTTTTTCGTTCTGTTGTATATTTTCTTCGTTTTTTACAAATAAATATCTTTGGATTTTAATACAATATTTAACTCATGTCGTTCAAACGGTTTAGAAACGTTGAAATGGACGTAAAAATTAATTTACATGATAATTATTTTTTTTCGTTCGTTCTCAAGAACTTTTATGATTTTTTTCTTGGAAAAAGTTTTAACAAAATTTATATGTGTATCCTGAAATATTTATAATAATATATTATTATAAATTGAATATATATTATAAAGCCGAAATAGATTTCGGAAAATTAGGATAATGACAAGAGATTTCCTTGAGAAAAAATGCCTTGAGTTTGAACGATTGTTGATTTTCCTGCAAGGTTCAACGACGGCTGACCGCCATTTTCATCAGACACTAGGTATCTCCGGTATCGCCTCAAAATGGCGGATTTTAGCACGCAATGTGACGCAATGTCTGGATTCCGTCCAGCAAACGTCATCGACTTCTAGCAATTTTCCATACAGTACACCTTCGATTTCCGTCACCTTTTCGTCCCTCGAATAATGAGTTGGGTCCGCTGCTGTTTCAAAAATCAAAGTCGTAGTCTAACGATTGTTTTGAAAATTCAACATGGCATCCCCATATTTCCGTCCAGGTAATTATATTTTCTCTGTTTACAAATTTGGGAATATGTATATGTCCGTAATTGTCTTTGTTTTTTTTGTTGTCAAGAAAGAAACTTCGAAAAATCGTCGATCGGAAATCGGCTAACCTATATTTATTAATCGACAAAAGTTTGGAGCATACGGAAGGAACTTTGCATTAAGAATTTTGTACGGACGAAATAGTGCCAATTTTTCGTAGGTAGCGTGCCGATAAATTCGATATATACGTATATGTACAAAATGTAGCGTAATACGAAAATGTATTTGTTCGAAATGAGCCGCTATGTGTGCAAGAGATAGCGCCATTAGCGATTACAAACAGACGATAAAGAGAGCGAGAGAGAGAGACGCGCGAAAAGCGTCGTACATTATTCCAAGATAATTTGTTATCGCTCGGTCGGTAACAAAAACTGTAAAGCATTGTTCTCCGTCACAATTAATTTCTCGGATAAAATACGAGAACGGTTGACTTTAAAATAATGTGACGCAGTCAACCGTTCTCATTTTTTATCCGAGAGATTAATCGTCGCCGTGAAAAATGCTTTACGGTAATTCAACAATTACAGCAATTGAAAATGAATCCTTATCATTCTCGCTATTCTGGAGATTCTACTTCCGTTCGAACGTCGATCGAGCGAGAGAGATAAATCAAATCGTTCTCGAAATAATGAATATTGAATATGCGAATAATTTTTTTTTCTATTTTTTAATTAGAAAAAAAATCTGTCGTTGCGGATGAATGGACTCTCACAGCCAGGCGTGCGTTATCTCTACATTCTCGGCAATTCGGGAGAAGAGAAAAAAAAATCGATCAGTTGAAGTTCTACTACAAACACTTCTTCCCTTTCGAGGACATTTGCGAATGGCTGTCTTATGAAAATCGTAAGGATTATAAATTTTCTTGTCTTCATTTTATATATTCTTATCGATAAAAAAAAAATTTCCAACCTTCGTAGGATTCTCGATTACTAATTAATTCTCCTTCGAAGCAATGACAATATTTAAAATCTACCGAAATTCGTACATTTTTCAAAAATCTTATATTCATAAAAATGTTGTACACTTTTTATTTTGACCATATTTTTTCTTCCCTCCGCCTGAAAGTAATAATTATTATTTTAGGCGACAATTTCCACTTCAGAGAGTTCGCATACACTTCATCGTCGAACTTTTTTTCCCGCTACAAGAGCTTCGATTGTTTTCGCGAGATGAAGGACGAAGTCTGCAATATTTGTCCAGTTAAAGTGGATATAGGAGCCGTCTTCAACGTCAGGTTAGTTTTGCTGCTGGGCCAATTATTATTATCCAATCCCTGATTTTTTTCTCTCTTCCATTGGCCAAAAAAAAATGTTCACACACACACAAGCACAAGATTTCCTTCTTTTTCCATCGACAAAATCAATTCATTCATATCACATTTTATTTCATCAATGCTAAAATTATTAGAACAAAAAATAAACTCATTCCAACAAAAGAAGAAGCTGGAATAAAATTAGAATTGAAATTAGAGAAGAAATTAAATATTCCCTTCGGAGAGTAGAAAAAAAAATCCAACCCTGGGGGAAATTTGGCCCTCAGAGAATCCGTTGAGAATTGTTAAATTAATAAATTATATTGCAGACCGATAAGCGGTGCTGGCAATAACGCAGACTACAAAGCTTTAGAGCGAGAACTTACTTTCGACTTGGATCTGAGCGACTACAACAACGTTAGAACTTGCTGCCAGGACGATTCTGTGTGTTCGAAGTGTTGGAAATTCGCTGCGGTAGCTTGCAAAATTTTGCATTCCAGTTTGAGAGGTAAATTCGTTGATGAAAATAATATTTTTCGAGTTTTTCAAGCAAATTTTGATTGTGTTAAAAGACTTCTGTTAATTTTTCGATTGTTTTCACTGGGCGATGATTATTTTTTCGTTGATTGTCAGAGGATTTTGGCTGGTGGCACATTTTGTGGGTCTTTTCCGGACGAAGAGGAATTCACTGCTGGGTCTGCGATAAAGACGCGAGAAGCATGACCGAAAGACAGAGAAGACGATTCGTCGAATTCTACAATCTTAGGAGCCAGGGTTCTGCTACTAAATTGCCAATTAATCTGGGAAACAATGAATTCGTCCATTATCAGATTGAGTGAGAAAATAATTGAAAATGCGATTTTTCAAAGTGCGATGAGCCACCAATTGATATCTCAGAGAAATTTAGTAGATTTTCGTTAGTGTACTTATTATTCTACAACATCGTAATTATTTCGTGTCGTGAATAATTTATCGTAAATTAATTTATAAAATTCGTATTTATTCGGTTCGATTTGTTCGTGTAATAAATTCCTGGGTTTTTTGTATTTTATTATTTTTTCGTCGTGATTTTGTGGTTTGTTGAGTAAAGTATGAATATGCATTTGCAGGTACTTTTCTTGCTCTAGAAACTTATCTGGTTTGATTATTCCAATTAATTAATTTCAATCGATTTCTTTGGAATTGAAATGAGAATATAAATTTTTTTGCCTGCTTCAATTTCCATTTCAAAAGCCTGAAAATTGATTGAAATTACTTAATGCTGAAAATCGAAGCTGATAGGCTTGTAGAGCAAGAAGTTAACTTGCGAATGCATATAGTATAATTTACCTAACAATTCAGAAATTGTGAAAATAAAAATTAATTACAAAAAACGCAGGGAATTTATTACGAAACCGAATAATTCTCGAAAAAAATGATTTTTTAACGAAACTTGGGATATCAATTTATCGCTCTATGTTCCTCTGTCTGGTCCATATCTAACCGGAAGTCTTGATAAAACTACAAAATACAACATTCAATACAAATTCAATCTTATACAAAATTTTTTTACTTCGCAGTCGTTCGTACAAAATCGCAATGGAACAATTCGTACCGATATGCATAGACGATCAAGACATTTTGGGCAAAGCCGAGAGCCTGAAACAATTCATTTCCTTACTCCCAAACAACTCGACCCAACAAAAAGTGTCTGAATTATTCGCCGAATGTTCCACGAGCTCGGAAAAATGGAAAAAATTCAATGAATTCTGGAAACCTCAGGAGCAAATGGTACGCAAAAAAAACCTTTTTTTGTTCCTCACATTTTTGTGATTTTCTCTGATTTTCGTCAACATAGCAAAAATGCTTGTTTATTTTTTTTCTGTCTGATTTCGGTATGATTTTTATTTTGCAGCGCACGAATTTGTGGAAATCGCGACCGCATTTGATGAAAGAAATAGTTCTTTATTATTTGTATCCCAGAATCGATCTGGCCGTTACGATCGGAATGAATCATCTTCTGAAGGCTCCGTTCTCATTTCATCCGAAGAATCTTCGTTTGAGTTTGCCATTCGACCCGAAAAACGTCGATGAATTCGTTATTTCGGAAGTTCCGCAGTTGGGTGAATTTTTCGATAGAGCCAAATATTGTGGAATTAATCGTGATCGCGTTATCGACGATTCTTCTCGACTGCGGCCATACAGAGAATCGTTGCGTGTCTTCAAAAATTTTGTAAAAACGTTTGTAAAATCTTCGACCATCGAATATTGTTAGACATGAATATAAGATCGTGTAATAAATTCCGGCGTTTTTTTTGTGTTCTATTTTTTCTCTCGCAAATTTGTGATTCGTTAGGTAAAGTATATGCATGCAATTGCAAGTTATTTTCTTGCTCTACCAATGTAACTGCTTCGATTCTTTTGAGTAAATCATTTTAATCAATTGTCAGGCTTCTGAAATTTTAAGTTTCTTCAGGCAAAAAAATTCATTTTCGACATATTCTCTATTTTGCGGTTTCGCGTGGGCAAAAAGCTCGCGACAGTTCTTATTTGTATGGAGTAGATGCTATAGCTCCGATGACTTCTGAAGATTGGTTTGTCAAGTTCAAAATTAAAATGAATTTCTCTGGTTTCTTTTGCCTTCCATTTTGAAAACCTGAAAAATTGATTAAAATTCATTAATTCGAAAAATTAAAGCAGATCGATTTGTAGAACAAAAAAAGGACTTGAGAATCCATGTATATACACCTAACAAATATATATTACTTAACAAATCACAAAATTGACAAAAATTATTATATTAAAAAAAATTACAACCGCAAAAAATTCACTTCCAAAGAAATCTGCATTTTATTCATCTATCTCCTAAACGAAAAAAACAAGATAATAAATCTGCCAACAATGATTTCCCGTCCAAACTCGAGAAGCAGAACATCGCCATCAACATCCATCCCGATTTAACACATTAATTTAATTGCCCAACGATTCTAAAAAGTATCAACATGTTAAAAAATTCCAAAACACTGACGGAAAAATCGAACGAAACAAACGTACCCAGCTTTCGATCACAATCGTCACTTTTCCCACTCATCAACCCGATCGAAAGGGACGAAAATTTCGTATAAACGTTCGTTAATCACTCGTTTTTTTTTTTTTTTTTTTTTCACAACGCTATATTTGGTAATTGTAAATAGTAATAATTAACAATGCGTATATATATGTATATATTTTATATTTTTATCGATGCACGACGAGTTGCATAAGGCACACATTATTTTCCAAGCGATTTTTCCTTCTCAATCGCATTAGCTGCAAAAATATCGACGTACGAAAAATATCTGATTACGAACCATCAAGAAAGACGTGTTTGACACTTATAATTTTATAATCGTTCATTTTTGTTCAATAATTATAATAATAATAATAATAATAATAATGATATAATAACGGTGTAGGTTTTTCTCTTTAAAAAATCGGAAAAATTGGACGGAGATAATTTATCTCTAGGCAAACGTGGGCCGAGGACCGATCGCGAGCGTTTTAAACGCAAATTCTTCGCGCACTTTACGATACGATGGCTCTGGGAAGACTCGGGAGTATAATTTCAATTTTTTTCGGTCTCGCTTTTCAAGCTCGAAAGCTTCTACACGATCGCTTCGTTAGAAACTCGTATATTTGCCCGTATAATTCCGAAACATCCACAATTTCTTATCGTTTCCAATTTCCATGTTAACGTTAATATCGATTGTTTTGCGCTGGCAGTAATTTATTCATCGCTGTTTCAACAGTTATTTCTCGAATGCTACTTGTTTGGCGATTTTCATTTAGCGAAGGCATCGTTGGTCGGATCGTATTGAAAAAATGTCTAACACTGACGTCCTGGGGAGGATAGACGTCGCGATTTGAAGGGTTTTTGTAACAATCGTGGGGAACACTCGATCACGCGTAGCAGAAGAGCGTCTATGTAGTCCTCGAGATCGGACAGTCGCTTTTTATTGTCGATGAGTTCTGTTTGGAGTTGGAGGGTCAGCTCGATTAGATCCTGCGAAAGAAAGCCGAGAAATATAATTTCAATGTAATAATAATAATAATAATAACGAATTATAATTATTTGTTATTATTATTCTCATCATTTTATTTTTCAACTTATATATAATAATAATAATTAATATTATATGTTACAATAATAATAATAATAATAATAATAATAATAATAATAATAATAATAATAATAATAATAATAATAATAATAATAATAATAATAATAATAATAATAATAATAATAATAATAATAATAATAATAATAATAATAATAATAATAATAATAATAATAATAATAATAATAATAATAATAATAATAATAATAATAATAATAATTATTATTATTATTATTATTACTATTATTATTACAATAATAATAATAATAATAATAATAATAATAATAATAATAATAATAATAATAATAATAATAATAATAATTACTATTATTATTAATAATATTATTGATATATTATTATTATTATTATTATTATTATTATTATTATATGTTACAATAATTATTATTATTAATAATAATAATAATAATTTATTATATGCATTAATATATAAATTTCTATAATAAATATGTCCCTGCAAGAATAATTTTTGAATTATCCTCCGCGTAATTTAATACTTTTCAAACGTATTTTATTAATCTTCACCTCTCTCGACTTTCCCTCAAATTTCGCGAGTACTTCGTGCGGAAGCCGACTCTTCGTGCCGTTATTGTTCTTCATCGCGTCTTCACCGCCTATGATTATTCTCTCGGACGACGGATATCCTTCCTCGATTATATCCTTGAATCTGTTCTCCCGCTCCTTCTTCTTCTCCTTTCTCGAGAGTTTTTCCTCCTTCGGGCTTTTTTCCCTCTGGTTCTGCTTCTCTTCCTTCGGATTTTTCTCCTTTGACGGTAATTTCTCGTCCTTCGGACGCTTTGCGATCACGATTTCGCGGGGCGCCGGACTCGGCGGCTCGGGCGTGTCGCGAAACCGCGAATTCGGCGATGGCGAGGGTATCGGCGAATCGTCGAAATCCGTTTTCGGCTCGTCGATTACGATTTTCGGACTTTGTTTGTTATCCCACCTTAAAAAAAACAAATAACTCAATAAATTTATTGATTAATTGATTACTAAAGTACAAAATTAAAAAGTTAATATATAATTCAAATTAATTAATTAGTTAATTAACATATTAACAAACTGATAAATTAATAAATTAATAAATTAATAAATTGATAAATTAATAAATTAATAAATTAATAAATTAATAAATTAATAAATTAATAAATTAATAAATTAATAAATTAATAAATTAATAAATTAATAAATTAATAAATTAATAAATTAATAAATTAATAAATTAATAAATTAATAAATTAATAAATTAATAAATTAATAAATTAATAAATTAATAAATTAATAAATTAATAAATTAATAAATTAATAAATTAATAAATTAATAAATTAATAAATTAATAAATTAATAAATTAATAAATTAATAAATTAATAAATTAATAAATTAATAAATTAATAAATTAATAAATTAATAAATTAATAAATTAATAAATTAATAAATTAATAAATTAATAAATTAATAAATTAATAAATTAATAAATTAATAAATTAATAAATTAATAAATTAATAAATTAATAAATTAATAAATTAATAAATTAATAAATTAATAAATTAATAAATTAATAAATTATTTTTAATAGTTCTTATCAGCGATAATCATCAAAGTTATTAATTAAAAAAATTAATTCTCTCCAAATAAAGAGACAAAAAAATGAAGGAAAAGAATTCGAAGATTCCACCGTTCGTCTTAATTTTGATACCTCTTCATGCCGCTGTTAGGCGGCTTTCCGTACAGTTTGCGGCCCCACTCGTCCTCTTGATTCTCGATCTTCGTTGACGCGGAATTTGGACTATTGGGCGTGAAACGCGGGGGTTTGTCGGGCGCGGCGTTCGCCGGAGCCGGAGGTGGCGTGAGAGGTTTTGCGGGCACGTGAGACGTGAAATTCGTCTTCGCGGAGATCGTCGGGCTGTAGTTCGAGTTGCCGGTCGAACCACCGCCGACCGGAGCGTTCAGCGACGATGCCGAACTCTTGTGGGACAAATCGTCGAACTGCAAACGTCATCGATAAGTTATTTCACACAAGTTTAACAATTTTTATTAAATCATCGGAACAATCATGATTGATAAAATATACAAATAAGATCTCGTCATTTTGTTGTAACAATATTATTCATATTTGAGACTGTTTCTGGATAATCATTCCATTTGGAAAGATCGATTGGTCGATAAAAAAATGTTTGTCGCCGAGAATTATGAAATAACTTCATGGACTTTTACATATAAGTTTGTCGAAGCAAAAATTTAATGAATGAAAATTATTCTTCTATCTACTTTCGAATATTCATCAATATATTGACTCGACTATAATTAAATGCAAATAAATATGTGTGCTAGAAGTGAATGCAAAAAAAAAAAAAATACACTGAAATTATATTCAACATTTGAATTATATCTATTTAAATATAATTGTATGATCAATTAAAAAATCAATTTTCGTATAATCCACTGCAGATATACATATAGAATATAATATACCATTCGATTCGAATTCGTACATATATAATAAGTATGACGAACAATACTACGAAAAATAAAAAAATAATAATTAATTATAACGAATGTAATTTTATAATTAATAATGATACATTAAAAAATATCACATATCTTTCAATATATTCCAATAAAAACGCGACTCACCGTGAATTCATCCTCGTCTTCGCTGATAACGCCAGGATCGGCTTCACCAGGCGACTGCCTCGACGGTCTTACGTGATGTTCCTCCCTCTCGTCCAATTCATCCTGTTCCAATTTGCTCTTGCTCTTTCCCTTCACCCGATTACCGATCGATTTGGCAAATTTCTTCAAACCTTTGCGCTTTTCCAAACTTCCTATGCTCAACAAACTTCCGCCGATGGATTGAGCCGCTGTGGACAATTGTCCGAGCGAACTTTTGTGCCTCTCCTTTCTCGTTAGATCGGTCAGACTTCCCGCTTTTACGATGAAACCGATCTTAACCTCGAGCTCGCCTCGCTCCTTCGTTTTTTCCTTGCCGGGTTTACTGCCGAGTGTGTACCTGAGGATTTGTCAATTGTCGACGATTCGCGGATTAAGGCTGACTGTTCTTCGTTAAGGAGTGGCTGCTGATAGACGTTTTGACGTCGGTTTTTACGAGGCATTTATTTTACAAGGTGGAAGCGGATTTTCGTAATTGGACTGCAATTGAGTTTGTGGAAATTTGACGTCGGATTGTAGTTACAGAATTTAATTTTTGTTTTTTTTTTGTTGCTTGGAATTTGACTTTTGAAGTTATGAAGGCTCTATTTCGTAACCTAGACCGAGAATTTCTTTACGGTAGATAGGGAGAAATTTATTCCATTTTGATGTTTTTTCGAGGGTAATTTCTCATACAATTTTGATTGAATATAGTTCGATTTTAATTTTGTCTATATTTTTAATGAAGTTTATTTCAATTCCAATTTTTCCGACAGTTTTAATTAATTATCCTTAGATTTCTATTCTTTTTGAAATTTAAATTAATATAAATTTGATAGAAATGGGAGCAAATTTTACACTTATTTTTTTTTTACAAAATATTAATATCTCCCCTCCGAAGGATTTTTATCTCAATTTCCATCAATTTTCTTCTAATTTAAATTTTTCCCCCAATTCAAATCACTCAATATTCAATTAAAAAATACACCATTTCTATATTTATTGTTCTTATAAAAAATATAAATATCTCCGCTCCAAAGCCTTGAAAAAAAATCCGAAAAATTCCATATACGTACACAAATCAGTAGTTCATGTAAAATAAATGCAACACAGTTAAAAAAAAAAATTACTGAACAAATTTCGATCACGTGTTTTCCATAAATGTAAAATCACCATCTATTTCTGGCCCTCTCGTAGACGTCGAAGCTGGAAAGAGGCACGCTGACGGTTCCCAGAAACTCGTCGACGCCCAGGAAGTTGCGGTGAAGAGCGGTAAGGATAACTTCCGCGGTGTTGCCCTGTTGGGGTATCTGAAGTTCGCATTCCTCGTGCCATTCCACGCTCTCCGTTGCTTTTTCCTTCACCGAAGTTTGATACTTCTCCTTGCCAAGCGCGATGGTCACGAAGCAGTCGTTCGTTTCTGATGGGACAGTACGGAGTTAAGGTTCTAATGGTCAATCGCTCGGATGTTCGCGGGCGAATTTAATTTACGATTATACGCTGGCCCCATTTGTCGCCGCGCGAGAGCCTCGAGATTCTAGAGACGTCGCCGGCCGCGACAACGTTCTACATAATTTACCCGTTCGTGGCTCCAGCCTTCGTCGTATCGTCTTTGACCGTATGTCCGATACACATTTCACGTTTGCGGACGTTCTACGATCGAATTTATCGATGGAACGGCAATTTGGTTGATGATAATAATAATAATAATAATGATAACAAAATTAATAATAATAATAATAATAATAACTTTATTTATATTTTTTTATAATTTTTAATTATAAATAAATTATTATTATCATCATTAAAAAAATTGCCGAATTTAATTGAAAAAATTGAATTAATTAATTTATAATAATAATAATAATAATAATAATAATAATAATAATAATAATAATAATAATAATAATAATAATAATAATAATAATAATAATAATAATAATAATAATAATAATAATAATAATAATAATAATAATAATAATGATAATAATAATAATAATAATAATAATAATAATAATAATAATAATAATAATGATAATAATAATAATAATAATAATAATAATAATAATAATAATAATAATAATAATAATAATAATAATAATAATAATAATTATTATTATTATTATTTTATTATTATTATTATTATTATTATTATTATTATTATTATTATTATTATTATTATTATTATTATTATTATTATTATTATTATTATTAGAAACGGTATCTCAGAGATTAAGGATTCAAAGGAAATTTTCTTTGAATCCTTAATCTCTGGGACACCGTTTCTCAAAATATATTAGTTACATGAAAAACAACCCGAACAAATAAATAAATAAACAGATTCATAAAGAAATAAATAAATAAATAATCATGACGACGAAAGCTTGCAAGAATCCACACAACGTAGCCCCAAGAATGCACACGTTTCATTCTCAATCCATCGCACACTCTTCAACGATGAATGTCTCTTTGTTTTTTATTATTATGAAATGTGAAACGCTTAGCCGGCAAATTGTTTCGTCGTGACATTACCTAACGTAACGATTCCCCGCCTCGCAATCTACCGCTCGGTACCCACCCACATTTTTTCTTCTCTTTTTCTATGTGATGAGTTTCTACTGACTGAGCGTTTCGTATCTTCGGTAGACGGAGGAAAAAAAATGTAAGATACAAAAAATTGCAACGGACACAAAGCCATGTAAGATGGAATTGTCGTTTTCCGTTTGAGCAAATGGTTTTACTATTCGCACTCGCTGTCGTCGTCCGTCGTGATTTTCCGCTCTACGTGACAACGTCCGGAACGTACGTGAAACGTGTCTGTCAACGTTGCCGAGGGAGCAATGCGCCTGAGACCCCGGCGACTCGGTTTTACTTTGCCTTAAGGGGTTATATCGAGTTGTTTGCTGGGAAATTGAGAGATTTTCCGTTCGTTAACGAAGATTCTGGCGAAATTTTTATTTTTTAAATTATGTGGTTGATTTTTGAGAATAAAAATGTGGGTAAAGCCTTCGTTTATGAACTTAATATTGTACTAACGAAATTTATTTGATTCTTATTATTAAGAAATTAAAATTATTAATTATTGAGAAAAAAAAAAATATTTTTGGGACAACGGCAATAAATCCCTCAAAATTGGAAATTTTTTCGTGAAAAAATTCATATAAGTACCTCGATATATGTTGTAATTAATACTGTGTAGTTTATTCTAATAAAATTATGTCAATATGGATTGAAAAATCATAAAATCCCTTGATTTTTTTCTCAAGCAACTAGATATAACCCCTTAAGCTACTCTAACGTCTCGGTGAACATTTCTCGGCTTGACAAGCGTTAAAAACCAGTCATCGACTGTTGCTATGAATTCACCTTGCAAAATCACGTTATGGGCAAATAAATAATCTTCCCCAAAAATGTTTAGCTAAATAAATATTTAAATAATTTTTTTGTTTCTTTTTATCGAGATTTTAATTGGGGCTAACGAGACAATGTGCAATATGTGTTGTGTATAATCGGCGACTTGTACTCACTGTTTTTTCCTTTCGTCAACAATCCTTTGGCCCTTTGGACTGCGAACAAATAACAATAAAGAAATAATTAAATTAAATATCTCGGATTTTTAGAAAATTTATTATTATATCGATCGAGCGATGATTTGTTTAGGAGAATTAAATTATAGCTAGAAATAATTATTCTTGTCACGATTGTTATACAATAACTAATAATAATTCGTGATTATTCTCACAAATTATTGATCATTATATCGAATGAGCACTGATGCGTCCAGAAAAATTGAATTATAGCTATAGATAATTATTATTGTCACATTTATGGATTATTATATCGAATAATCACGGATTCATTCAGCAAAATTCAATTCTAGCTGGCAATAATAATTATCACCACGATTATTCTCAGCAAAATAATATTTGTCAATGTATAATGTTTTTTATAATTGTAGGAAAGGAGGACGTAGGTCTGTACTTTGCTCCACTGACGAATCGGTGTCACGATACGACATTTTGTTGCCAAAAAAAAAAGTTGAATAAAGTGTTCATTCGTGTACGAGACATAACAATCGGTGAAACTTCATTCTTCGAGAACGTTAACCTTTTCCAAGTTAACCTCGCGCATTAATTACAACACCAACGACTAGACGATGAAAGCTCTTTGCTGGTTACATTTACTCTTGTGAAAAATAATTTGTACTTCATTTTTTTTCTTTACATCGATATGCAAAATACGATTTTTTCAAAAATGTCTTTCTTACCTCTGTGATCTTTTATCGATATTAACTAATTGGAATTGAATTCTTCGGAAAAATAAAAAATTGAGGCAAGAATAAAAGATTTAAAATGCAATATATTTTTATTTTTCAATTACATTCCTTTCTTCTTCGATTACCAATCGATAATTAACGATTGGAGATACATTTTTCACTTTTCTTGCTTTACCGCTTTCAATTGGTATTTTATCAGTCAATCTCGTGTGTTTCAATATCTGAAAAACATTTTTTCGTCGGCACAAAAAAAAAAAATTGAGAAAGAAAAATCATTAAATACGCAAAATAAAATTTCAACAAAATTATATTCCTTCTTCCGTGATCTCTAATCGATAACCACCAATCAGGCATAAATTTCATATGCAACATAATTTCACTTTTTAATCCTCCTCTCCTCACTAACCAGTAATTACCGATTAAACATGAATTTTCCATTTCTTCCTCGCTCCTAATTTCCGTTTCATTTTCATTCATCATCATAATTCCGTCTCATTAACCCCGCATGTTCGCATAATTAATAAACCCGCATTCGCCTCCCGCAATAATAAAAAAAAAACATTAAGAACAAAATATCATCAAAAATGCAAAAATGAAAAAAAAAAAAAAGAAAAAAAAATAACATTCCCTCTTCCGCGATCTCCAATCGACAATTACCCATTGAACTTAAATTTTCACCATTCTTCAACCGTTTTATCCATCCGTCTCATGTGCTCGAATAATAAAGAACGAATAAACGTTTTCGATAATAATTTTATAGCCACAGCTTCGCACGACATTGCGTGCTGCTTCGCTCGTCCGCTGGTGAAAACGTGGAAGGTGGGGAATTGTTCGGGGGGGTATTTAATGAAAAAACATTATTTT